>CAOGCB011375898.1:0-12598 GCA_948266635.1 Cnidoscolus chayamansa | reverse complement strand
CCTGATCTCCGCTCAGCGATTATTCTCTTCCTCTTATAAGCGTATATATTTGATTTAATTATAACATCTATTTGAGATTGTGAAATTTCAAAAAGAAACAAAAGAAGCGGGAGAAATGCTTAATCAGACATTGAGTACTCTTTGACAGCTACGCACCTGACAGCACGAATTTTCCCAATTCAAAATAAAGAAAATTTATCTACCAAATGGGTTTTATCTAGTTGATCAAATCAAAAGGGAACTTATAAAACTGTATATTTTACAATTTAAGAATGACTATCCTTCCAACATTTTTCAATTTCTAAAACATGCACATGGCAAAAGAAGAGTGTTTTGCTGGGAAAACTTCTTGTGCACATCTTCATTATCAAATGTAACAGAATCACGAGAATGTACATTAAAACATTCCTTCAGACCATGCACAGAATTGAAACCATGTAGATTCTTTTTTTTTTTCTTTTCCTTTTTGTTCGAAGGAACTCTTTCTTTTGTTTAAAATAAAAAACAAAAACAAAGAACATGTGGGTGAGGGCGCAGCATTCTTTACAGTTGAAGTTTCAGAATACCACAAAACTCGTAATTAGATCAATCATCGATTTCCACAGTGCCCATGTAAAAGTTAATGGGCATTTCATGATTGATGCTTTTCCCAAATAGCAAAAGCAAACCCTGTCATCCTTCCATCAGCTTACTTGCAATTGCTCCCAGTGAAAGTAGAATCTCATATGAAAATCTTCCAGCAAATAAAAAATTTGATCCTCCTAATGTTAATCGTGCAAAAGGAAATTAGTTAACCATGGTAGCACCCAGAATATCCAACCAAACCAAAATACTAGACTACAAGTCAACCACATAGGATGGAATGACTCAAAATGAATAAGAACTACCTTACCAGCAACTGACCTTATCCCGCAACATTTACTTCCATTGCTTAATGCAAACGTTTCTTTCACTGGATTAGACCAATCTGCACATCATAGACACCAGAATTCTCTCCTAGAATATTGTACATTTTAGTCCCAATGTCAACCTCCTTTAAGCTAGTCTGCAACATAAGTTTTATGAAACTAAGAACAAGCAGAAACTGCAGCAGTCATTGGTGTTGCTGAAGTATTTAAAGAATGCATTTTATTATGGGAGAAGCACTTTTGAGAAACAACAGAAATTGTTGCTGAAATAATGCTATGTGTTTGATAGGATAGCATGTTAAAATTATGAAATACAGTTTCTGTTATTGCAGGGATTTTACTTTGAGATCCATCCACTAAATTTTTAAATTTTCTAGGGAGCAAGTATGGCATCATTAGTGGGCTTTTGCTAAGATGGAAGGATTCATATTCCTAATTTCAGTTCACTTGTATTTTGTCCAACAATACAGAACAACTCCTGCCAAAGCATCCCATTCATGTGACTATCACTAACATCACAGCTTATATTGTGGCCATCTTGTATTTTCTTGATATCTCATACCTTCCTCCATACATCACACACAAAAATGACTTCTGTGGTACAAAGCAAAAGAGAACTTCATATGCATACTATGCATAACATCACTGAAAAATTAATACAAAGAGCCAACGGCACAAATAATATTCTAATGTTAGAAAAAGAAAAATGATCTAACCTCAGCATCCCCAGCTCCCGATTTGTTGGTTCCACTACATTCCTGTCAAGGTCAATGACATATTTATTAGAATAATCTGCGTTCAAAGAGTTTTACTGCAGAGAGAAAATAACACGTTACTTAAATAGCCTAATCCCTGATTTGATGGTTCCACTCCATTCCTGTCAAGGTCAATGGCATATTTATCATTATAATCTGCATTCAAAGAGTTCTGCTGCAGAGAGAAAATAACACATTATTTCAATAGCCTAATCCTCATCAAATTAAATAAGCATTGTACAAATTATTAACCTTACACATCATGAAACCAATTTTCTGATGAATTATCAGAGTTCTCCTTTAAAGCTGATTCACTATTTTGACCATTAAATGAACCTGTATTACCAGAATCTTAATTTACATTGCCGACGTTTTGCCTAGGCTCACCATAATTTCTGTTTAAGAACCCAGTTATCAGTAAATTTTAATAGCAAGACACGACAAAAAGATGTTCCTCCATGCATTTAATTCTGTCCTGATAGGAAAGAAGAATAAAAAGAAAGAATAAAAGGAGAGGGGGAAGGCGCTGGAGCCCCTTACTGTCTGCCCCGCAGAACAGATAACTATTGGGCTACCGGTTGAATGGCCATGCTATTATAACTTTAAGAACCAGAAAAGACATATAAACACAACAGTTATCCTTAATAAATTTTCTCATAAAAATTGAGTCTAGGATGTATTATACTTGATCCTCCCTCATCCAAAACTTGTGGGTGGAAACATGCAACAGACCTTCAACACAGAATAACATTATGACATCAGCTTGCAAGATTTGCAACCTTAACAAAGAAATAGTTAAGAGTTGTCCTTTATAATACAATAGTTAGAACAGATCAACATCCCAGCCAAGAACCTTACAGATTACTTGCCCTGAAGTCCTATGAGCCTCTTACATCCTTGCCATTGCAATTGCATGCTGAAGAGGCCCAACACAACCCATAAACCTCTTCCAGACCTTTCATATGGCACCATAAACCATACAACAAAATTCTCCATCTTCATAGTGATTCTTCTTGTAATAATTCCTCATTTCATTACCCTTGGTGAATAACCTTAAAAATTATTTTCATACACATATTCCTCCTCTGCATCAATTTTCTGAACAATAAAATCTTACCAAGAATTTTTGATATTCGTCCAAGAACTCCTATTCCAACTGCACCAAGGAGAACCTTACAAGCTCTTCCAAAGACGCTCCACATACCAATGAAGTGGTTTGAGGATTTGAGTTTTACCTAGACCCTGCCATGGTCCAACCCAGAACCAAACAATCGAAATTGACCAGAACTGATCAGTTTGGTCCAGTTCTGGGCCAAAAACACATATTCTTTCCAATTTAAAAGAATTACAAAAATATTAAAAAATTGAATTTTATCATAACCGGACTGAATGGAACAGGAAATGAACCTTGAAGTCTAGTCCTGGTTCCCCTGGACCGCTGAACCAGAAATGACCTTCATGACCACCCCCAGCTGTACCACCACAACGGTGTTCATGAGGACTCAATGGGTTAGAACATGGCTAGTGGACATTAGAGACCAATGATTGCTCAGATTCACGTACAATGTTTTGTTTGCTGGGTAGAACAAACCAATATATGTTATTGAAAATGACCATGAACATCATGTGATTGAAGCCCCAATTGTTTCTCATGGATGGAAGAAATTTACCCTTCAGAATAGCATCGCTGGAATAATCTATAAATTGAGAAGAATTTTTTTTTAAAAGTGCCATTTGAGATGTGTCAACAAAGAGAGATTAGAAAAGAGCACTCTATGGTTATTTCAAAGAGTTTTCCCAACCATGGCACTCTTATAAGTCCATATTGAAGACAATGAAGTTATGGGAAAATAGAGGGAAACTAGAAAGAACAAAGATTTTGTTGAGTTTGAACAGATTTTCGTCATATGATAAACTCCCATCTTGATTTCCTCGAATAGTTCTTGTAATGGGTGAGACTTGTCCCCCAGTTGAGCCAGGGATTTTTCCTCCACATGAATTAAATTGCTCAAGCCAACTATATGTATTAATTTAATCTCCCCAACAAGTGATTACTTTGCTTTAAAAATCCTTAACTATTTCGTTTTATTAACAAAAATTAGAGAATTAAGTTTCAAAAATATGATTCTTGACAACTGAAAGATCAGTACAGGAATAGGGCGAAACTTAATTCAAGGTGTCATACAAAAAGGCCCCAAACAATCATTTTACTGGGAACACAGTTCTCTCTTTATATGTTCCTAAATCAGGTACTCTATTTTCAAGTTATTCATTTACTCTATTGCCATCTTCCTTCCCTAAGAATTTCTGAAAAAGAAAAATCCAAAAAGGGGGAAAATATCAAATAAAATGCTTTATAGATAATCTTAAACCTCTCAAAACTCTACAATGCCCCAATATTAAAATAGCCTGAAATGATATGCACTATTGCAGCTGTAGACTTTAACTACAGAAAAATTTGTAACCGGCATTTGCTTCTTCATGTTGGAAAAAAATAATTATTCAATAAGAATTTTCAGAAATTAAAAAGGAAAAATAATGAAGTGAATTAATAAGATGAGATAAGCCATTATAGGAAAGAACTTCTCACGAAAGAATTCCTGAGATATTAGAAATGTTTTGCTATAAACTAGAAATATTGTGTACAATTCACCATAGCCTGTTTCCGAATATGTAATATACAAGAGATTTCCAGTCAAACTGATCACAAATGTTGCCCCCATGCAGGTTATTGATACAAAATAGCTCTACATTGACCATGGAGTGACTTTGGTTTTTCTATATGCATTTGCCATTGACAGTATCATCACAATCTAGCTTTGTCTTATTTGGAAAAAGAAAAAAAAAATGTTTGTTATAAACACTCTGTATATGCAATGATACTGCAGAAGAAAACACAAAAGAAAAGATCCTAGGTAGCAATTAACATCACCAGTTAAGAAAAGTTGTGTCACCTCATGTTTTAGTTCTCCCCCTTTACTTGCTTCTATATCAGAAACTCCATCGTCAAGATCTTCCATTTTCTTATTACCATCTTCCTTCAAACAATTCTGAAATGCATAACAATTAAAGCACAAATGTTCCAATTATAAAATTCCACAGTTATAGCACAATTCCAAAAAAACTCGAAAACAAAAACACCAAAGAAAGAAAGGAAACCCTTGCAAATCACCATTGCAGCTTACTTTCATCCAAATCGCGAACCTCCTTCACAAATTACAACCGACTCATCACTCTTCTCATCAACAACAACCAGCATTATTTGACAGAAATTATCATGAAGCTCACACACAGACATCCACATTCCATCCGGACAACACAAATTTAACTTAAGCAAGTCCTAGTTCACAGAAATAATTATCAGCAAACAGCTAACATACACACTTCTGCATTAACATAAACACACATACAATTCATCCTTATTTTCCACCCAGATTTAGCCACATCTTTACCAAGTTAATCCATATACCATGAAAATCAAGACCGACAATAAGCAGATACTAGATGCCTAAATGCATATGCATACACCTTGGCACACAAATATACACATAATTTCCAATTATATACCACAGTCGGGCATACATTTGCCAAAGACTGACTGAGAGGCTCACGCTTCAACACAATCATAGGAAGTCTACTAAAATCCCATCCGATAACCCTGCAAATAACCTGTCCAAGAGCCCTATGGGCTCTTATTCTCTTTGTTCTCAGAATTGCAATGGCATGCTGAACAAGGCCCAAGCAACCCTTAAACGTTTTACCTACTTTCACCCCCATCCCTCCACAAACTAAGCAATAAAAGTCTCCAGTCTCCAGGTTGTTCTCATAAAAATCCCTCAGTTCTCGGTTTTCCACGAACAAACTGAAGAAGAACTTGAACTCGTCAGTTTCTTCAACGTCACTGTCATCACTCAAAGAATCATCTCCTTCATCTTCTTCCTCGAGATCATCATCTACTTCACTATCCAAATCAACCTTTTTGCTAAAGAACTCATTACATGATTTGACTACCTTCTGCTGCATTTGCATTGTGGCAATTTTGGCTTCATCAATTTCTTGCACGATTTGGTTCGAGGGACTCAGTTTAACCTTAAAAGAAGGCCATCCAGAGGTTGAGTTAGGAGAAGAAGATGCTGGTGTAGGATTTACAGGCCATTCAGGACCAGGGTCGGGTTGTCGGGTGGAGCCAGAACCTGAAGCGTTACTATTAATGGAATTTTGGTACAAGTGTTTCTTTCCTTTGGTTTTCTTGAATGATGTGGAGTGTGATACATGGAGATTTCTTGATGAGAAGTTGTTACTGATATGGATAGGTATACGTCCAAGACGATTGAGGTTAGTAATGAAAGTTGGAGGGCCTCTGTGCCAGAGAGAATGAAGGTAAATGACCTCATCTCTGAGCTTCCGCTCATAAGGAGTCAAGCGTTGTTCATAGGGATTCGTGGTCATGGCCAAGAAATTTGATTTGGATGTTGGACTCTAGTTAGATTGGTATTTTTCTGCTTTTCTGGTTTTTCATCGAGTGAAAGCGAAGGGAGGAAAGTAGGTAGATGAGGATGGAGCGATGCCCTCGCTGCGTTGAGTTTTACGTACAGCTACTTTGGGCCGCGCATATCCGTAAGGGTGCGATGATGGATCGTGGATGTGGGTACTAGGAATTCGGTTTTTTTTTTTATTAATTAATTTAAAATTAATTAAAAGTATAGCTAAGGTATGTATCTTAATTTTCTTTTATCTTCAAATATTTTTACTTTATTGAATTGAGATTAATTATCGTACATAATAAATTTGAGTCCTTTAAAAGATAAAATGTACATAGTAAAATTTATTTTTTATATGACATTCGAATCATTAAATTCATTAAAAAAAATAATCTTGATAGTTAAATTTTACATAATTATAAAAAAATGTACCATTAAAATCTCGCGTATAATATAATATTAGCCCATCACTAATCTAGTGTATAGATGGACTTCTCTTGGATTAGATACAATTCATTGTAGTTCTATTTTTTTCTAGTGATGGATAGATAATTTGATTGCATTATATTTTAATTAATCATGAAAATCAAATCAAAATTTGAGGCAAGAGATTGACTAGCTAATCTGATTATGCAGTTCTTCATTTAGCACAAAAGAAATAAAAAAAAAATAGTCTGTTTCATATTCATGGCAATTACAGGAAGATTTTGTCAACAGAGATATTAGTCTTGATATTGCATAACAAAATTCTGCTTGGAATTGCTTTAAAACTTAGGTGGCTTGGCACTAGACAACATAAAATTTATATGATTAACCTGTAAGAAAACATAGCATTAAGATGTCTGGCGGATGAAGTAAGAGAAGGAAAATTGAGAATTTCAATGACCAAACAGAATTTTCACTTGATCAGGCTAATTTGGGCCAATCTCGTACAACATCTTGAGACTTGAGCTATCGTGCCTTCTGTGCCTTGCAGACTAGAGTATATAACAAGAAGTTTAGGCAAAACTTAGTCTTGCAGCATATGCTAGACATTGCAAAAAAAATTGATGATATTGATTGTGTCATTTTTGAAACATTTTTCCCATTTATCCACAAATCTATGAACTCAACCTATTACCATGAAGGCATGAACGTATGAATCACAAATTCGAAGTATTTAGTTAAACAATAATGAGAAGCGGATTAGTTATAGAGAGAAAAGAGTACCAGGAGTCAAACTCAGAAGAGGAACGACTTTGTTTAGCTCATAGCATTATCACTTCTTTTTCAATCTTTATGCAAGGAATATGAGCCATTCTGCTCCAGATTTCCTTATTATCCTTTTGGTAGCAGTTTTTCAGTAAAGGACATTTCTTTATAGATAGGTAAATTAGAGAAGCTGGAAGCCTTTCTTCTGGGAAGGACTGAAGTTGAAGACAGTTCTTGATCTTAAACTCTTGAAGAGAGGTGAGATGCTGCAGACCCTTCTTATTCAGGAATCTCAGATTCTGAAGTCGACAGATGGACAGTGTGGTCAGAGTGGTGGGCAGCAGCCCCTCCTCAGGAAACGACTCCAAATCTTTACATTTACCTCCGAGACAAAATATTTTAAGAGAAGGGAGTCTCTGTAAACCCCATTTTCTCCTGTTGGCAATGAGTTTATCGCACATTGAAACTAAAAGCATATTTAAATTGGAGGGCAGACCTCCCTCAGGAAGAGATGCCAACTTTGGACAATTAGATATGTAGAAATCGCGCAGAGATGGGAGAAGTATGTTCATATTTTCTGGCAGGGAGAGCAAATTATTGAAATTGCATAATGAAAAAATTGTCAAGTTCGGAGCACGCAGTCCGCCTTGAGGAAATGATTGGAAGTAAGGGCACCCCCTTATTCGCAGGAAACTGAGAAATGTGAGATCCTGCTGATCACCATCAGGAACTGAAAAGGACGCAAGTTCAATACAGTCCTGGATACTGAGAATCTGAAGCTCAGGGAAGAGCTCCAGTGGAAAGGATCTAAGTAGGGAGTAGTTTATGGGCCCTTTAATAATGAGCTTCTGCAATGTTGATGGCAGCTCCTGATACATCAAATTTTCACAATTTCCTGTCTCCAATTTGCGAAGTGAAAGGGCTGCTAGAGGCACAGTGCTAAGCTGCTTGCAGTTATTCAACACAAGTTTCCTTAAAGAAGGGAGGTGGCTGGGCAATGTCCCGGTTAGCTTGGGACAATTTTTTATGTACAGCTGCTGTAGACGAGGGAAAGCTCCACCTTCAGTTTCACTGTTCATTGAAATCCATTCTTGCCACTCCAACATTTTCTCAAATTTGAGGACTCTCAAGGATCTAAATATCTTACTTTGAGAAGTCCCTCCATAGAACTCGGGACCTATCCTCTCGACTCCTTCGCATCCTATGATACGGAGTTCTTCTAGAGATGGCAGTTGCCCAAGGGGTGGCAAGAAGAAGCAATACTTACAAAAGCTAAGATGCACTGATACCATGTTTGAGAATGAAGGGCTTCCCAACCAATCTGGAAATCTTGTCCCACCATAAAACTTGATTGAGAGCCTTTCCAAATTCGTGCAGGGCTGGAGATTTTCAAGTACACGTCTTTGGTTTTTTGAATCATCAAAATTAGCACTCCATTGCAAGGATAACTCTGTAAGGTACTTCATGTCCTTCAGATTGGCTTCCAAAGCATCCTGAATATTGACAACATTTTGCAGCTCTAAGATGTAAAGCTTACCCTGAAGATGCTTAAATTCCTTCAAATCTCTGATCCCAAGGCCATCATGTTTGGTCACAATAAAAGTACTCAATTCTTGGAGATTTTTTAGCCTACTTAATTGTGATGGTAGCTCTCTCAATTTCGTTTCTCCAATATAGAGCAAACGTAAATTCACTAGCCTTCCCATGTCACTGGGCAACTCAACAAGTAAAGAACAACCAGATAAGATGAGTGATTGTAAATTAAGCAAATTACGTATAGAGGAGGGCAGTCGTTTGATTGAAGTGAAGCTGAGATTCAGATAACGTAAATGTTTCAAATTCCCAATTGAATCGGGCAACTCAGTGACATTTTTGTAGTGTGAAAAAGAGATTGCACGTAAGCATCTCAGCTTCGGTATCAGATCATGAAGTACCTTGTCACTCAGAAAGTGCCCACATTCTGATGCCAGCTGCAATGGCAAGAAAGTACGCAAACGCTTAGCTTCATATATTGGCTTGAATCTCACAGAGGCATCATAACGTGTTCTGGAATACGATACATAACGAGTCTTCTTCGTACTGTCATGTGAATTCTCATTCCCCATTCTACAACAGAATTCTCCAGATACAAATTTGGCTAAATCGTTTATTAGTTCATGCATAACAAAATGTGACCTTTTGTGGCTTGATTGTTGGAAAAATGACAATGATAGGAGATCCCGGAAGTATTCCTCTCCCACTTTTTCCATTCTCTTTTTTGGATTCGGACTCTGTAGAAGATCCTCTGCCATCCACAGCTGTATTAACTTATGCTCTCTAAACTCATAATTCTTAGGGAATAGTGAGCAATAGGCAAAGCATCGCTTTAAGTGTGAGGGCAGATAATGATAGCTTAATCTTAGTGCTGGAAGAACGTTTGTCTTTTCATAGGATAAATCCCATATATTGCTCTCAAGTACCGTATCCCATTCCTGTACATCTGATTTAGAATGCAATAGACACCCAAGAGCTTTTGCAGCTAGAGGCAGGCCATTGCATTTTTTGGAGATTTTTTTCCCAACCATTTCCAACTGTGGCCTTACTCTAGAGTTTCTCTTGTCAAATGCATGTTTTGTGAATAACAGCCAGCAATCTTCATCAGACAGCTGCCGAAGATGAAGAGTTGCTACAGAGCGCATGACCGAAGCAATTCTTTCATTTCGGGTTGTCACGATAATCTTGCTTCCCCGTGCCACTGATTTAAATGGAATCTGCACCGACTCCCATTCAATATAATTCTCGTTCCAAACATCATCAAGAACAAGTAGAAATTTCCTATCCGTTAAGACCTCCTTGAGTTCAAGTTGAAGAAGATTGAAGTCCTTGATACGGCTGGTTGACGAAGTAACTGCATCAAGAATTGTCTTCGTTACCCCGAATATGTCATGTTCCAGTGAAACATAAATCCACACTTGAAGGTCAAATTTTTCCTTCACTCTTACATCATTGTATGCCAGCTGAGCGAGGGTGGTTTTCCCAACACCTCCCATGCCCACTACAGTAACTACAGATATATCTTCATCACATACATCATTCAACAACAGATCTATTAAAGCCTCTTTATCACCATCCCTACCATAAACACCAGTTTCTTCTACCAGAGAGGAAGTTGGTAGTCCATGGAATGGCTTTCCTTGACCTTCTTTCAAACCAAGGACATCTTTTTGCTTTGCAATAAATTCTATTCTGGCAAGGATCTCCTCTATGTTCGATGAAAACCCGTTTTGAAATGGTCTAAGAAAAGTAGATCTCCATACCTGTCTTGTGCCACTTTGAGATTCAGCTTCTAAGTTTTGTTGCAGAGCTTCAGTTGCAATCTCATCCAAGAGGTCCTCTGCATCATAGACAGCATCTTTAAGTTCCTCGAGCCACTGTTTGACAGCAGGATGTGTGATTTGCTTCGCTTCTGCATCGTTGAGCACTGAATCGACACTCAACAGAGTGATCTTCAGATTTTGTAGCAGTACATCATTGAGTTTCCTTCCTCGGAAGAAGTCAATGATTTCTGGAGAAGCCATTCGATCAAACAGAACTTGAAGGAAAGCAGAAAGAAAAGCACTACCCACAAAGGCATCAGCCATGTTCTCCTCTTTGCAAGGAGGCACAAAAAAAGAGAAAAGCTGGAAGGAAGTGAATGCAGTCCCGGCAAGCCACAAGATAATTGCTATGCAAAGACTTTCCAGCAGATCTTGAATTAGATTTCATAGCATGTAAAGCACAAAGAAACTTCAACGAAGCTTCATAGGAAATCAACGATGGAGGTCTACCAAACCTTCCGAAAAATCCAAAACTATGTAGTGGTTCTTTTATTTTTCTAACTAAAAGGTGTGCTTTACTTATTCATTGCCAATAATTAATTTTGTAACACATAAAATCGCATGTGTTACACATACATCTTTATCATTTTAACTAGTGATTATTTTTTAAAAAAATTTAATTTTATTTAAAATATAACTATTTTTAATTTGTTTAAATTTACCAATAATTTTAAAAAAAATAATAACTATTTTTTCAAAGTACTTCTTGCTTTAATAATAATAATAATAATAATTAATATTGGGTAAATTATTAAGTCTGACAGTACATTCAAATATACATTAAACTAAAATTTCACTAGAAAAAAAAAAGATGAACAATCAAATATACTAATAAAAATAAAATAATAATACAAAACATACATATTAATAAGGCAAGATAAGAGAGTAGATGGGAAGGCCACAAATGATTTGGTATATAAACAATAATAACATATATTGGAAGACAATGTCAACATGAACAAGGTGACTTGTGATAACATTATTTGACTTTCTTTATTTATAGTGTTATCTATCTTTGGAGTTGATTTCAACGCTTGAGAGAAAAGTGGGTCTAAGTTTACAAAATAGAGAAATAACAGCCTCACAACTCAGAAATTCCCCTTATAAAAGGAAAATCATTTTTTCATCTCCGTTTCTATACTCAAACAAAACAGAAGAAGAGGGGAAAATGGCCCTTACCAATAGTGTTATCTTCTTAGTAATTGCTATTTGCTTCTCCTCTCTCCTTCGCTTAACCTCTGGCGAACCTGTTTTCACAATAACCGGCGAAGTTTATTGTGACACTTGTCGCGTTCAATTCATAACTAAAGCCGCAGTGTTCATTCAAGGTAAAAGTTTCTGTTGGCTTACCATTATCTGAGATGGGATATGTGAAAATATTTTGAAAATTTGTTGTAGGAGCAAAGGTTCGCTTGGAGTGTAAGAATAGAAAAAGCGGAGTTATAACGTTCAGCGCGGAAGCAGAATCGAACCAAGATGGAAAATACCAAATGATGGTGACGGGAGAGCACAAGGAAGAGGAGGAACTTTGCTATATGAAACCAATATCATCTCCAGATCCACAGTGCAATGAGATCACCAAAGACCCTTTCCTGAGGAAATCTGCTCAAATTTCGCTCGTTCAGCACGAAGGGATTAAGAGCAATAATCGCACTGCCAATTCTATTGGCTTTATGAGGAAAAATGCGCTCCCTCAGTGTATTGAGATCCTCAAACAGATGGGAATCACTGCTTCTGGCATTGTGCCTTGAAATTTTGTTCTTTTTTTTTTTTTTTTGGTTTCCTTGATTCTTATATATTATATGTAGGTATCATGAACTGAGGAAAACTCAATCCATAATTGCGAGGGTCGGGCGGCAGAAGATATCTGCAATTGCCTGCATCTTGAATTTTTTTTAGCTCGAGGG
>CAOGCB011375603.1:0-25610 GCA_948266635.1 Cnidoscolus chayamansa | reverse complement strand
TGAGAGTAGGTCTCTCCTCCTGGCCTTTCAAGTATCTAAGTCGTAAATGATTGTTTTTTTGTGTGTTTTGCTACAAGTTGGTGCTTTCAAACGAGGGGCTTCCTTTTTCCGAATCTGCCTATTCTAGTCTAAACTCACTATACTCTGTTTTTTCTCTCTTTTTTTTTTGGATTATCTTCTCTTCCATGCCTTTCTAGTTTCTTTTGGCTGTGGAAGAAAGATCTGTTGATGTTTTAAGTATTTAGTCACATGACTTCTTGGGTTTGAGCAGTTGAATACCTCCGGCAATGTTACCGATGCATGCGCTCCCTCCATTACTAAAAAAGAATGAAATGTCAAATGTCAAATGGTCAATTACTTCTTGAAAAATATAATAATCAAAGCTAGGATTGACAAAGTAAATTTGGACATGTCATGATCATAAACTTTGAAAAACATCTTAATAAAATTTCAGAATACTTTACCCTAAAGCATCAAAAAGTGTTTTATGAAGAAAACACGTTCAACCTCAATGCTTACTAGATCATAAATGATAAGGCTCCACTTCATAGAAAACAATCAACTTCACTGTAATGTATCAAGAATTGGAAGTTCCGATCAAGTGGTTACCAAGCTAAGATAATGTTAAGCTAACAAGTCCATCATATTCATTCAACTTCAATGATATTTACAAGTTAGACACCTGTACCGATAATTTAGGAAACGAGACAACTCTAATGTCGTCTTTACAAGCTTTTTAAAACTTATTTTCCTCATTGTATGTTCATAAATCACCCTTGAGTCCTTGCTATGTAGCCAAATCCTAGCTCTAATTCAGACATAGAATTTTATGTAACAATGAGATAGAGAGAAAATAAAATGCAATAGCAAGTATCAAAACAACATACTTTTAAATAATAAAAATAAACCGTAAGTATTGGATAACCTTGTGTATTTTCAAAAGGTAGGAAGACACATCAAACAAACATGTGTATATATATTAGTGGGAAAAACATAGCAAAGAAGGCCAATGCTAGACTATCTGAAGGTACAATGGATATTTATACCTAATGTACCTTTGCCTGATCAACACTCCTGCATGATGGACTGAGTTGGCTATCGTGATTTGAACACTAGAGTTTGGGGACAACACTCGACAAACTTCTCCGCAGTCAAGGCCAACACATAATCAAAGCTTGTTCTGGCTCTCCTCCAAAAGTCTATACCTCTTCATCGTCCCAAGAAAAGGGCTTCACCCTCTCTCTTGTTATACCCAGTAAATATTAAAAAAGCAACTCGATAATAAAAGCATAGAAACTACAATAATAGTATGCTACTAGAAAAACAATTTCCCTTTTCCTCCCTTTCCTTCTCATATGCCTATTAGATATGGAACAAGTATGTATGAACATTTAGGTGATACTAAATAAAACTTCCAATTATATAGTGGTGACCCTAAACTTTGCAAGGCTACATATATGGGGAGCTATTAGGAGTATAAGCTATTCCTCTTCTTTTCCCCTGCAATGCTTTCTCTTCTAAATTGAGTAATTTTTATGAAGCATTTGAACATGCAATGATACAAACAATTTGAATATCAAAACAAAAAAGTAAGAAATTGGTAATAAGACAAACAAAGAAGTTCAAAACCATATTCGAAAAACAAAATTACTCGCAACTCATGACAATGTAGAAGCAGACCACATTAACATAGATGAAAGAAGTGAAAACAAAGAGAAAATACAGCCAAATTCACGGAATGATAAATCAAGAATAAGAAAAAAAAAAGAGTATTACATATCGCAGTAAAAAGAGATGTGCACCATGATGGCTAGTTTCCTATGCTTTTTTTTTTTTGGCGATCTTATTGTAGCAGACAAGGAAACATACAAAAACGGAAGGCGAAAGCTTTCTATGTCAAGACTCAAGATTCTTATATATGTGGGTTTTTAATTTAAATATTATGGGTGCAAAGTGGGTAGGCCCAAACCCATTCTTGTGATCCTTCTTCGGTGTTGTACAGTGCAATACCAATACCATTAGACTCTTATTAACTACAAACATAAATTGATTATAAATTTGAAATGATATAAAAATAATAATTATATTTTAGAAAAATCAATTATTATAAATTTTATATATTTTTTATTATAAAATTTTAAATATATATTATTAAATTAAATAAATTAATGTCATAATCCAGTGTAGCTTAAATAGGTAGGACCTTTTGATTTTGGGCCTTGGGCCATGAATTGTTGTTATCATTTTAGCCCATTAATATATTTCTTTTTTCGAATAGGATTAAACGCCCCGCGATTTTGTATAAACTGCTGCGCTTTAATACTGAAGACACACGACTAGCTCATGAACATAGCCAATACTACACGCACGGCGCACAAAATCGATTTTAAGCTCATTGCCTTGCTGAAATCATGCAAAAGAACTTCTGAAATCTCTCAAATCCATGGCTTTATGATCAAAATTGGTATTGACAATGAGCCTTTCGCCGTAAGCAAGCTTCTTGCATCTTCAATAAACGATGTTAAATATTCAGGCTCAATCTTCAAGCATATACAAAACCCAAATCTCTTCATGTTCAATACTATGCTCAGAGCGTATTCTGCTTGTGATGACCCAAAACAAACTTTTGCTGTTTTCAATAACTTGAGGGCTGAAGGTATCGGACTTGACCAGTTCTCATTCATTACAATTCTAAAAGCTTGTGCTCGTGAATTGGCCGTTAAGATTGGTCTGGGGATCCATGGGATTGTTGTGAGATCTGGGCATTTGATGTTTATCAATATAAAGAATATACTCTTGCACGTTTATGGTGTTTGTTTCAAAATTGAGGATGCCCGTAAGTTGTTTGAAGAATGTCCTCAAGAGAACGATTTGGTTTCTTGGAATGCTATGATGGTTGCTTATATCCGAGCATCTCAGCCCACTGAGACAACGGAATTGTTTAGGCAAATGTTTACTTGTGGTTGGAGGGTGAGTGCGGCTACATTATTGACTGTTTTTTCCGCTTTTGCTGATTTAGGAGATTTACTTGGAGGAGAGTCCGCTCATGCGCACTGCATCAAAATTGGCTTTTGTTCAAATCTAAATGTGGTCACTGCTTTAATTGAAATGTACGCTAAAACAGGCGATATTGATTCAGGACGCAGAGTTTTTGATGGAGTTTCTGAAAAGGATGTTATCCTATGGAATTGTATGATAGACAATTATGCAAAAGCTGGGCTACTAGGAGACGCTATGGCTTTGCTGCAGATCATGAAACTGGAAGGAGCGAACCCGAATTCATCTACATTGGCGGGGCTTCTTGCTGCTTGTGCTGCCTCTGGTTCCATAAAATTGGGCCGGTGTCTCAGTGATTATGTGGAAGATGAGGGATTGGAATTGGATGCAGTTCTTGGAACTGCTTTGGTTGATATGTTTGCGAAATGTGGGTTTTTGGACAAGGCTATTGAAATATTTGAGAAGATGGAGAGCAAAGATGTAAAATCTTGGACATCCATGATTTTAGGATATGGAGTTCACGGGCAAGCAAGAAATGCTGTTGATCTTTTCTACAGGATGGAGGAGGAAGGATTTAGACCCAATGAAGTTACTTTCTTGGGAGTTTTAAGCGCATGTAGCCATGGTGGGTTGGTGATAGAAGCAATGAAATGTTTTGAGAGGATGGTTGAAGTATATGGCTTTTCACCAAAGATTGAGCACTATGGAAGTGTGATAGACCTTTTAGGCCGTGCAGGCTTACTAGAGGAAGCGCATGAGATGATAAAAAGATTGCCCATTAGGAGCGATGCTATTGCTTGGCGTGCATTGCTTGCAGCTTGCCGAGTGTATGGAAATGTGGAATTAGGGGAACGCGTGAAAATAGTGCTGGTTGATATAGATGATGAACACCCTACGGATAAGATTCTTCTTTGCAGTACTTACGCCACTGTTGGAAGATTGGCAGATAACAGCAGATGGCAGGAAATGGAAGTACACAGGATAAATGCAAACACTAGAAATACGTCAGTTGAGAGAAAAGAAAGGACAGTGAAGGAAGCTGGATGCAGCACAATTGAAATTGGTAGTTACTGGTTAGAAGATGGCTGATGGTGGGAGGAAAAGATGCTCATAGGGTGAAAGAGAAATCTTATTTATTAAAATTTTCGTTATAAATTTACTCTCTCACCATTTACTACAAACCAGGAGTTATATAAATACACATTAAAATTGAGTAGTGAATTGAAGGGTGAAATCAAAATTAATTTGGGTTGTGACGATAATGAATTTACCATTAAATATCCCTGCCAATGTATATATGAGAGTTGTATTATTTTTTGTCCTTTCCATCACCTCTCTTTTTGCCATCTGATGGAGTGAGTCCATTTGTCAGCCTAGTTCCTCCTCTTTACATTTTTCACTCATGATCCATTTACATTTCTATTAGGGCACAATACGAATCGTTTGCGTGACTGCCTTTATATGCCTCTTGCAAGAATTGTTTTTCTTTTATTTTTCGATGCGCTATTATTTTTGTCATTTGCTCTGCGGGATATCCCCATTTGTTAGCTTATTTCCCCCTTTATATTTTTTCTCGTCATCCTTTTTAATTTCTGATCACGGCACAACACAAGTCACTGAATCAAATTTTAATAACTCCAAATTTATTTTATTTATAATTTTAAAATTTTTAATTTAAAAATAATAATTAAAAAAACTAATTATAATTATTTAATTTTAAAATAATAATTTTAATTAAATAAATATATTCTATAAACTTATAAATAAATAAATAATTTTTAAAATTTTAACAAGTTAAATATTTATAAATTCAACCTTATTATATTTATTAAATGAATTTAAAAATTAAAATTAAATTTATTTATTTAAAAAACAAATCGAGCTAAACTGAATTTTTTATCAAATTTTGTATAAATAATTTGATTTATTTAAAATCATAGAATTATTTAAGCTTCTTAAAAAAGAACAAATAAATTTGCATATTATTCAATTTCAAAATTGGGTAATTAATTTAAAGACATTTGATTTTGTAAGCTCTAGCCACTATCTCAGAAGACATTTTCCAAACATGTATCATAAATTTTGCCCATCATTTATATCATCCTTCAACTTTATGTTATACTACACAAAAAATTTCAACAATTCAACTACAAAAACTTTGCTTTACAATAAACTGATATTCTATCTTTTATTTTACTAATACAAATAAAGATGAAGAACATATAAATAACATATACAAAAAAAAAAAATCAACTATATTTAAGAAAATTTTGATGTAATTAAAATTCAATAAACATAAATTATTATTTTATATTAAAATAAAAACAATAAAATTAAATGTAGTGAATTCATTATATAATAACTTAAAAATGGAATTATAAAATTTTAGGTTAACTATAAATTCAAATAAATAGTAAATAAATAAATAAAAATGTTAAAGTTTAAACTAATTGTAAAATTATATAATCATAATATATAATTTACTAAGAATGTTTTTATAAAATTTTTAAAAAAATTAAATTAAAACATAAAAAAATTTATGATGTAAATTAAACTTTAAAAATGATTATAATGTACTTTATTATGATTAAAAATTTAAATATAAATTAATTTGAAAAATTGAATTTAATAATATTTAAATTTAAATTAAATTATTTTATAATACAAATTAAATTGAGAACGATGGGTGAAATTCATATAAATATATTATTATTGTCTACAAATAAAAAAAAAGAGCGGGATGTTACATTCGCTAGCATAACTCAATTCAAGTTATCTCCTGATAATCGTAATTGCAGTATCCTAAGAAAATTATAGGTATTTTTATTCTTCCTTTCTAATTGGAATAATGACTTAATCATGCCATATGAACCAACGTTGCCTGTGCCAGAAATTCATTCCGAAATATAAAATTCTATTTCCCATACCTGCATGCTTTGCTTTTATTTTCCGTTAACCGGTCCGAGGACAACTACTGGACAGAAGAAACAACAGGGAAAAAACAAGGCTGCAAAAAAAAAAAAAAAAAATGATCGCCGCATAACTTACTAAAAAATGTAATTAATTTCTGTTAGCATCCCTACATTCTCACTTATGTTTCACTGCCTGCCAAATTCTATACCTGGATTCTCAATGTTGGGGAAAAATAGAAGAATTTACAGTTTCCACTGGGAAGTACGTGGGTCATGGAAAATAATTTTAGAATATTGGACAAGCAGCCTCCTCATAGAACCGATGAAAAAGCTGCATTTCAATCTGTAGTTAGTATGTTGTGCCGCTCGCATACCCTCGACCCATTTTCTGACCACCACCTCTCTGCTTCTTGTTCTGTGAAATGTTTCCGACTGTACCAAGATAATTGAAAAGTGAGAGAAGAGGGAAAGAACCAAATATTCGATTACCAAGCAATGAGGCATGTCACAGAATCATCAAGGGCTGCGTCCATCTTGTCATTTTGCAAGCAGTAGAAACTATGTTTAAGCAAGAAGCAGTCAATGATACTCATCTCGACTAAACTTAAATAGTGGTCTCTTGTTAAGAAACGCAATCAATGTGTTTAATGCAAGCGATTTCCAGTTTCTTAAGGCTATTTCTCTTCAAAATTGGCAGCTAAAACAGTTCTTATTTTATGGCATCTCAATTATTAAGTGCTAAAGCACATCGTAATGCAGTTCACAAATTTGCAATTCATTCCACATTGCAGTTTGCATACGAATTAGTTCAAAGCAAATGGCTAATATTATATCTATAATTATTTACCGAAAGCCCATAGGAAAGGCAATTTGTCCTGAATTCGTCCTGTCCCAAACCCAATCAATTTTCCCTGATACCCTGCCCAGTTTTGTGTGGGACAGGATGGGGAGCCCTTCCCCATAATCCATCTTATTTAAGTACATATATATTATAATTTTAATAAAATATACCCGATAAAATTGAAAAAAAACAAAAAAAAAAAAGAAAATCCCCACAGTAAACCTGCCAGCCCCGCTCCCGACGGGAAATTCTCCGCCCCAACCCCGATTCTCAACTGGGTGGGATGGGGAGAGCAATCCCTGCCTTCGCCTAGCCCTTTAGCCATTCCTAGGTAAATTATTAACTTAATGCATCTATCCTCATTTGATTTACTAATGACAGCCATGAAGGTGCAAGTGTGACCAACAAGTTCCATTGACACCAGTGATAAGGGATGACTCGAGTTAAAGCCAGCGTAAAGCAATCAGAAGCCAGATTAAGATGTACAGAGAGAGGTCAATAGTCAATAATCAAACATAAGATTTGACCCTTGGTACTGAGTTCGTTATTAATGGCTGACTTTACTAGGACAGTTCAATAGGATCAATACCTGAAACGAATCCTCTTGAGTTCATTACTACCACTTGGCAAAGAAGACAACGTAATGTATACGCCTGGTTCAGCTTGTATCACACATTGTGGCTTCTCAGTTTGAGCTTTCGCTCTGTATGAAAACATTTGATGATCTACTGCATTGCCATTGAACTCAACTTCACGAGAGAATTCACTTGAAGAACATCTCGCATTAGAGCATATGTTTTGACCACCGAAAGTTTGTTTGGTAAAAGAACCTGAAATAGGGCTGGAATTCCGTCTTTCTGGTAGTTTTTCGGCCATCTGCTTCAACTGTGAGACAATCAAACATCAAAATGTTAGATAGCAAATGCATTCAGAAATATTAATGAACATCCATATCGTAATCAATCATCCACATCCCGAGAGAGAGAGAGAGGATATCAGTGAATAATAACAAAAAATATCAGCTTACATTTTCTTCATTTTTTATAATTAATTCATTTTGAAAGTTTCCCACCAAATACTGTAAAGAACCATTTGATTTATTCACGTTTGGCTTTCATCTTAGTGCTCAGCACAATTTTTCTTGTAATATTAAATGTGGAAATTTCGAAAAGAAAAATATTTCAAGTTACATTTTTTTAGGGATGTAATGGTCATAGAATTTTTTAGTGGAATTTTTTATATAAAATTTATTGCTCTTGTCCCATTACAGCAACAAGCTGTGAAATGGAAGATAAAGGGCCAGAAGAATAACAGAAGAATAAGGAGTAAACAGGACAAGAATCGACTTTTGTGATATCCAATCGGTGCCCTAAATAGAAGATAAAAGGAAAATTTTCTTTTCAGTTCCAATCTAGTCCACTGGACCAAACGCACATGATGATAGATAAGACAAAAATCCTCCATTGTTTCTCTCCTACATGCATATGGGTTTGTTTGCACGCATTTGCCTATTTTGTGGAGGATGAAACTATGGCATTACAGAACTGAATATTCAATGTGCCAGCAACCAAATGCAAATGTGTATGGTCCTAGACAGACAGAAGCCATCAGTCTAGAGACTAAGCCATTTCATTTTGAAGATTTAGTGGCCCTGAATTGAATTTCTCAAAGATCAAACTTGAAATTGTAATGTCTATAATTTTGTCATTAAAAATTATAAGATAGATAGTTTCTTCGAGGCCAAATTTAATTTGAAAATTTGACACCAATTTAGCAAGTTCTTCAAAAACTGAACATAAAAAAGAGTTGGAATTTATCAAACCTGAGCAGTAAGGGACTTGATAACTTCCTTTGCAGATTTGCGTTTTTCAGCTTCATCTGCTGCTATTGCAGCAACCTCCTTAAGTTGCCTTGATTTTTGTTCAAGTTCAGCTTCTAGGCGATGGGATTTGGAAGTAAGATCTTCTACCTATAAAGTATTTTCATATTTTTAGCCTATTCTCATTGTCTCGACCAATGTAAACTGTCAAACTTGGAATAATAGTCATAATTAGGAAAACAGTTGGAAGTCAATGCAGACTAACTCCCCCCACACTAAAGGCCCTTCCTGTTTCCATGGCTCATGCCAATGTTGTGTCCCCACAGATTAGCTGCTGTTTTCAGTCTTTTGAGCTCGAAGCACCTGAACTTATCATTAGGCTACTATTTGCAATTTTGTAGTTATTGGTTATCGAATATACAACTGACAGAGAAGGCTATGTCTAGTAGACCATTCTAAGTCTATTCAATTTGTAATAAGATGTTGTGCAGCGCTTAGACCAAAGCCGACATTCAGTCATTACTTTCAATGCACAAAGTATAAGCCCCAGTAATACACTTTCACAAAATTGGACATTATAATGAGACCAAGATTGGTATTCATTTTTCATCAGCCCAATAATGTATTATA
The DNA here is from genome assembly GCA_948266635.1 of Cnidoscolus chayamansa. Lineage (NCBI taxonomy): Eukaryota > Viridiplantae > Streptophyta > Magnoliopsida > Malpighiales > Euphorbiaceae > Cnidoscolus > Cnidoscolus chayamansa. The sequence goes on along the minus strand of CAOGCB011375603.1, from coordinate 16,411 downwards.
CTTTTTCACTTAAACGACTAGTCTTACTTTGCTCAAGCACAACATTCACCTTATATGTTTTGCCTAGGCTCCTAGAACTCCCTGGTGCTCAACTATACCTAGCATTTTTGAGCAACACTGGAAGATAATAAATTAAGGTTCAGAGATAAGTTTTGATATATTAGAGCAAAAAGGAAAGAAAAGAAAAAAAGGAAGTTACTGACGAAATAATTGAACAGATTACCTGTGCCCTTAAGCTTGTAATTTCATCAAGTAAACTGTCGTTCATGAACTTTGAATCGTCAAAAGAAGATCGTGGACTTATCCTTCCCGGAAGGGAAGACGTCGCTAGAGAGGTCATTCTGGCAATAGAAGCTGAATTTTGGAACATTTTCTTTGTAGTCGACATTTTTGATGCATTTAAGCCCCCCAACAGCCACGTCCCATTTACGACAGGGAAAATACGGCTGGTATCTGATTCAGATATTTTACGCCTGGAATGCCAGCTTTCAGCCTGACCAATTGACTCTGCAGATGAAAGTCTGGAGAGTTGTCCTTGTAATCTGGAACCAAGAGCCTCTCTATCTGTTGCATCGTTGCTTTTCTGATTTGCATTTTCAGCTCTAGCTTTTGGAATTCGTACAACTGTACCAAGATCTGCAGCTTTCTTTAGTTTATCAAAACAATCATCACAGACCCTATGTGGTTTATTCATGTTTGGAGCCAATGAAGCTTTTAGCGATTTTCTACTGCTACATACTTTGCAAAAGACTAGACCACAATTATAACAATTATGTCGTTTTCTTCTAAAACCAAATGGATTATGACAACCAGAGCATATTGACTGATCACTATTACAAACCCATTTATGAAGACATATAATTGCGGTAAAATTGGAACCACATGCTATGGCCTTCACTTGCTTATCTTTCAGAAAACCAACATGCGTAGGTGTATTTCTGTCTTTATTGTCTCCATGCCCTAGTTGTCCATTGGTGCCCTTTCCCCAAGTATAAACCTCTGCTTTGGATGTCAAAACTGCAACATGATAAGAACCACATGCAATCTCTTCAACTCTGCCTGCTATTTTACCTTCAACAATGGTGGGAAACTTCCCAGTAGCTGTAGGATTTCCAAGTTGCCCATAAGAAGCACTTCCCATTGTGTATACTTGTCCTGTTGCTGTAAGGGCAACTGTGAGATTATGCCCACAAGCAACTTGACAAATATTTTCATCACCTAGTGCATCTACACACTCAGGAACAAGTGTCAATTCTTTATAACCATGTCCAAGGCGGCCCTTATCTCCATCCCCCCAAGTGAATAGTTTTCCCAATGAAGAACTATTAGATGCTCCTGGACTGGAAGATTCAGCCATTACTTCCACAACAGCGGCAGTGTGCCAAACGCCACAATCAACCCTTACTGTTCTTAGTCCTCTCAAGGCTTCCACTTCACGTGGGATGCTCGCGCTATTGTGATCTCCATGGCCGAGGGCACCAAAAGTTCCTTCTCCAAATGTAAACAACTGACCAGCAGATGTCACAACTGCAGTATGCCAAGGTCCACATGCGATATATGATATGTGTACGCCCTCAATGTCACCACATACTTTTTTAGGCATCCATTGACTGGCTTCACTTCCATGCCCAAGAATACCACAATTATAAGCACCATCACCCCATGTATAAAAATCCCCAGAAAGAGTAACAGCGCAAGTATGGTACTCTCCACATGCTACTAATTCAATATTCATTCCAGCCAATGTATCTATAACCTTCGGGTGGTGTACATCCTTTGCTATGCCATGCCCAAGCCTGCCTCCTGACTCCTGCCCCCAGCTAAAGATCTCACCTTGTTTAGTCACCAACACAGCATGCTTGCCACCACAAGCAATACTATGGACATCTAGAACAACTTTAGACGCTAATGCCTTTGGTAGAAGTGCGTCAACCTTGGAAATAGAAGAGTTCCCAATTCTGTGCACACCACCACCTAGGACTCCTCCACCAACACCTTCTCCCCAAAAGAAAACATCACCTAAGGCATCAAAATCTTCATGGTAGGAACTCTGGCTGGATGAACTTACAGCACTGGATAAACTGACTCTAACTGTATCAGTTGTAGAAGTTCGGCCAGTTGAGTAATCTGCACATGCAGCTGTTAATGAACTAAAAGGAACGGTTAGATCTGCTTGAGTTGGAGTCTTGGCTGCTACAGCATAAGATATTATGTCACAGAATGCCTTTCCCAACCTATTTTGTGAAGTACTGTCAACAGGAACCTGACTTCCTCGACCATATCCTCGCGCTGCATCCTGTGGTAATTTGTAAAATAAAAATTGCTTTAAAAAATGCTTGCCATTTAGTGAAAGCTTTAGTTGCAAATGTTTAATGAACCCTCAAATCTTTAGAAAGCGAGAGATAAAGACTGATACAGAAAATGGTGAAATTGGTGGAGAATGCTTCTGTGTACGAGTTTGTGGACTCTCTGATAATGTTCTTTCACTTCTTGGCTCAATTCTCCACTTGTGCTGGTGGTTACCACGAGAAATCAATGCTTTAAGACCTACAAACCAAACTTCAGCTTCATCCTTGTCTTTACATATCTGTCCATAATGGGGTAAAACTGAGACAAGTTATCTCTTCATGGAGATGTTAATCTGGTTTATATCTACAGTTAAAAGAATGAAACCTGCATACTATTATTTCCTACTATGCACGTATCAAAGGAAATACAAAAGTGATTCTCATATATTATTGTCTTCGAAAGGAAAGAATAAAAATTCAATCTAAAAGAATTGACAGAGACAAACTCACCAAGTCCAACGACCTGTCATTGTATATAAGAGAAAATGATTGATACTCTTTTTCTGGACGAGGATACCGTTGAAATATTGCCTGAAAGATAAATTGATGCTATCATATTTATTGAATAATTACAAGTAAGCCATACAGAAGAGAGGAGCAAATGAAAAAAAAAAGCGCAACATAACTGGATTTAACAAAAAAAATAAAAAACAAAGATACTGCCAAATGTAAAAAAACGAAAAAAAAAATGTGATAGAAACTTCCTTTGAAACATTCCTTAAAACTCATGCACACAATTTTTTTTTTTGGAAATGTTGCATAAATGCCCTTCACTGGTGATTGAGAACTGAGACCCTATCTCAAAGTTTCTAACAAATAAATCTTAAATTTTAAAACTTACAGTACGCTGTCCAGGTATAATCTTTGAAACCTGACTAAGTTTTAGTTTCTTCTCTTCTTTACCAGAGTACCATATCAACAGAGATTCATCCTGTGAAACAATCCCAGCATATGAGTAACAGAGAAATAAAAGAAATCATTTCAGTAACTACATTCAAACAAACAGAAACTAGATTCATTAGTGACCAAGACATTGCTCAGTTTTAACATAAAAAGTTAAAATTATTTTCAGAAAAAAAATCTGCTTTTCCAGTATTTTGGTGTACAAAGAAAAATTGGTCATGAAAGGTGCTTCGACAATCAAAAAGAAAAGTAAAAGAAGAGCAGACATCAGTTTTTGTATTTCTACAAGCTCATATAAAGGGAAAGAACCTTCAAGAGAAACATATACATAGATACACTCTGGTTCACCAGCCACACTGACATCTGCCCGCCATTATTAGTTTCAATTGATTATCAACCTCAATCATGAAAACCCTTCTTTTTCAATTCTCTCCTTTCAAAAACGAAGGGAAAAAATATAGAATTCTTTGTAAGTCCAATGATTCTCATGATCTTTTGCAGTAAAGAATATTCATTTTCTCCGAGGTACACTAAGTGCCATAAAACAATTTCCAATTTATTTTCACTGTTACAACTAAACAGAAGAAACTTTTTTTCTCAGAATAATAAACATTATTTTGGCAAAATGCTAATCCTTTCTTAACATTTCCATCAATAACACAATTACAATAAATTATTACATCATACGGTTCATACATTTTTTTTGCATTTTAGAAAAACCTAAAACCACGTATTTTCAAAGATATTCAACTCCCAAGTAACAACCAGTCCGTCGCCTCAAACCCTAAAACCCACATTTAAGCGTTATTAAAAGAACCTCAATTATTCATAGTTCTTAATCCTATTAAAGCAAATAAGTCATTATAAACAAGTCCACTTGTACTACAACAAATTATTCAAGGTACTGTAATGCTATGATAAACTCAACTAAAATAAGCCTTGTTCCAAACTAATTGGGTTCGCTACACTGATTTGTTTCCTCTATTACAATCAGTTTATTTCCGCATCCTCAAAAATATGTACAGCCATTAAATCTTTTCTCACTACTTTGCCTCGTTCCTAATAGGTCTATCCCAAACTTTCTCCTCTCCTACAACTTCAATTTACTCAACATCCATCTAGTGCATTTATGGTCTACTAGGCATATGTTCAAACAAACATCTTAATTTCCCCTCTCAACTTGTCCTCAGTAGTAGCCACTTCCACTTTCCTACAAATGCATCATTTTCCATCCAATTCATCCCCATGTTTCCTCTTCCATATATGATATTATGATAAACAAGAATTATTAATGGATGCAACAAATCATACTTGTGTTGGTGATTCCTAACTTAATGGATGCAGCAGAAAATTGAAATGGAAATCTGTTCTTTTGCAAATTTCTTGATAATTTTGACCGAACCATACAGAGAAAGGGATCCGCTCATTTTAATGTTTTCTCTATGATCACTTTTTCCTATGTTATTTAACAGGCTAGGATTGATTTTTCAGGCACATGCATGCAAAGGAAACTTACATTTGAAAGTTGAAATGGGCAGAATTTCGGCTTTCCTCTGCGCCCATACTTAAGTAAATATGCCCCTTTCTTAAGTGCTGTAATGGCCTACAATGGATCAAGAAAATATATTTAAACAAATAAAAATCAACTCACGTTCTAACAGATGGTTACATCATAGAGAAACCATTGCCAACAAATGAAACTAATGATGCGTTATCAAACTCAGTGTTTCTATGGTGTGAATGAATCGAGTACAGCCAAGTTTCAAAGAACTCAAGTTTGGTTTGTTAAATATTTTTGAGCTCAAGTTCAACTCCAGCTCGAAATTTTGAGCTCGAGTTTGACTCCAACTCGAAATTTTGAGCTCAAACTGAATATCAATAAGCCCAAGCTTGATTCATTTAAGAAACAAGCCAACACAAGTTAAACTTTTAACGAGTTTTTATCAAGGCAAATTTGAAATAACTCTAATAATATTTCATTTACAATTTTAATAATTTTTAGTTTAAAAATAATAAATTTCTCTACAAAATCATCTTTGATATAACACTAATGATTTTAGTTTAAAAATAATAATTTTAATACTAAATAATTTTAATTTTAGTTAAACAAGTATATTCATGGCTTGAAAACTTTTGAATAAACAAGTTTTTGAATTTTAACAAGTCTAGTTTTTTAGTTTTAACGAGTCTAATATCTGCAAACTAAACTTAACTCGTTTACTGAACGAACTTAAAAATATTTAGAAAATGAATCCAGCCAAACTGAGCTTTTATCGGGTCAAAGACTCGAATAGCTTTGATTCATTTAGAGCAATTGTTAAGCACTCTATAAGTTCAGGAGTTGTCCACATGCTGCCAGGCTATCATAAATATAAATTTCAAATAGACAAGTCACTGAAGAAATTGCTAACCGCAAGAAGTGAGAAGACAGTTATTTTTTAAAGAAGTAGAACGCGCGAATTGTTGAATAGATCAAATAATCCCCGTACAGTAAATAATGCAGTATCATTTAAGCATATTAAATATGAGGCGAGAAGTAACTTCTTTTTTTCTCTCAAAAACGGATGACCATCATTGTACGATGCTGAAAACAAGTTTTCAACTCCAAACTTTTTTCTTTTTTCTGAATTGACATAAATCCAAAAAGAAAAGCCAGGACGCACGCAGAGTAAGAACGCATCAGTCAAAAGTGAGAGGAAGATGACTTTACACATTTAGGCAACAATTTCTCAAGGAAAAGAAAAAGTATTACTATTAAACCACAACGTCAAGAAAATTTATGAAAATTAATGGCAGCAGATTAAACCTGGTCGATGTCCCTCTCGGCAAAAGCACTTCTCTGATAATCAGCCATTCAAGTTGCTTCGCTGGTGTAGAACCAACGCCCATTTGAACACCAGCCCTTTATAAAATAAGTTACCCGGAAACCAGACTCCAACCATATGCCAATCTTTCAATAACTTCATTTCCATGTCTACCCCATAATACTAAATTCACCAACAAAAACGAATTGCAACTCTTTTAAACTTATCCCTTGAGGCCCTAAATCCACAATGCCCCCAAACCAAACCTCAAATTGTCTACTATTAGCTGAAAAGGAGCTCAATTCACTCCCTTAGAAGACTATAATGCCCTAGAAATGAAGAAACACACTGAATCTTCCAATAAACTCATAAATCTTCGCACCTTCTAACAGAAACACCGCATCCAAATCAAATGAGCGCAATGAGGATCAGAAGAACCTAAAAACACAAGAAATGCAAACAAAAAAAAAGAATGGATAAAATCCCCAAACTTAATCGATTTTCGGGAAATCTGAGAGGTGGTTTTGTAGCTCGCAGAGTAGCTGAGGGATTCGATATTTAAAAGGGAAAAAAGAAAGGCGTGCGCTTATTGTGAATAAAGGAGAAGCAGGATGCGAGTCTGCAATTTGTAGTGAAAATGTGATCGTTCTATTGTGTCTGTGGAAACCTGTCGTCTCTGGCTACAGATACTTTTAACTGTCCGTTTTGTCTCACCAAAACAAACACAATGTATTGTCGTCTGCTACCGCCAATGCCACGTTCGTAAAACCGTTTGGATTTTGGTCGTTTCGCCTCGCAACGAGACGAATAAACTAATAAATCAACAACCAACGTCTTGTCGTTTAATGCTTATAAGACGAAAAGAGAAATAAATACTGCATTATTAAAATTCTGTAATGAAAACGCCTCATATCAACAGATTATTAACTTTTTCTCTTATCGGGCCGGGGTGAGTGGTCCCTTTAGGGTTGGAAGCTATCAACCTTTTGGTACAAAAAAATATTAACTTTACTATCAAACATAAGGAAGAATTTGAAACAACGACCGATATTCTATTTTATGAGAGCAAAATTACTCCAACATTCCCACAACTTTGATCACTAACTCTTTCAGATTTTATAAAGATCAATTTTAATGCAGCAATTTCAAACAAAAATTTTGCAAAAATACAATAGCTGCAGTAGTTAGAGATCAATTTAGTAAAATCTTATGTTGGTCGATCAAAACCTTAAATAATCCTCCAGTGGCTGAAATGTGGATTTGTGGAGAAGCATAAGGTTTAGCTGCATTTAGATTGAAAGAGACTCTCTTTTTAACTATTGAAGCTATCAAGAACAAGAGTCCAAAACACTAAATATCACATTCTTATCAATGATTTTTTTTTTTGTATTTCTTTTAAAATCATGGTGTTTTTTTCTTTATGAGATTGAGAAGCTGAATTTTACTTCAACCGTTAATGGGTTGTTTTAGTTAAATTTTCATGTCACAATACATTTTCCACTCACTTTTTTTTCTTGTCTAAATTATAGAGTAAATGCTTTCCTTCATTATTATTATTTTCCTTCTCTTTTTCCATACATCCAAACATATGTTAAAAGTTAAATTGTAAAACTTGATTAATATGTTTTTTTATTTCAGACATATGAAACAACTGTATGACAGTGATGCATATTTCAGTGTTTTAGGATGTGGCTCTTCCATGATCAACGAGGCTAACTTTAGAACCGATTTTAGTTCATACAACTGAGCTAAAGCCTGGTCAAAAATCAAAATCAGACACAAAAATGGAAGCTTTTTTTTTTACTTGAACAACAATAAATAGGTTTCGTCCTTAAAATAGACATAGCTACAGCTTCATTTCATGCATAAAACACAGTGGGTATGTCTTTCCCACAGATACTGAAGTAATTCAATATATATAATCATCATCAAAGATCATGTAATTGCTGCTCCTCCTGCCTCTTTCCTCTCTGTCAGCCTGTGAATTAATTACACAACCAAGGAGTGTACGGTTATACTATATAGATTCATGTCACGGTAGTAATGGTTAGACTTGGATATATTATATATACCTTAGTTATAAGCCTCTCAAAAGCCTCAGTTCCATTCTCTTCCATATACTTCTCAGCAGCTGTTAAAATGTCATCCGGCTTACTGAATATGTCCTTCTTCCGAGGGACGTACCAGATCTTTTGAGCAGTTTGTGGGTTCATGTACACTGGTCTGATGAAGCGTTGGTAAACACGTGCTGCTCCATTGAAGTGTGGCAGGACCAACCAGCAGGTGACTATCAGCTTGGCGGACGGCCAGATTGGGATACTGTTAATGGAAAAAATTTAGATCAGAATGAAGACATGTCTGGAAATTTTCACACCAACCCCTTAAAGAAACTAGCTTACCATTCCAGGATTTTGGCAAATGTTAGCTCGAATATGGTCATCATGGAATACAGAACCCAATAGGTTAGCCATTGCTGGTCATCTGTGCGAGATTTAGTCTCTATAGCCTTAATAGAAGCATATCTGTTAAAATCCACAGAGAGAGCCGTTAGAGATATAAGACAATAATTGATCTCAAACCTGTTTAGAGAGTACAGAACACGCACTTACAAGGGGTAAACAAGAGTGACCAGAGGTCTGCAAATGAGAAGCAAAGAATCTCAGTTAGAAAATGGGAACAAAAAAAAAAAATAAAATAGAAACTCAACTTAGATTTATAGAGAAGACGCATTACAGAGCAAGAACATCAAAGTTTTTGGCAACAACTTGGAGAAAATTCCCAGAGCTGCCACCCATACTTTCTTCCTTCTTTCTTTCTTAGACACTAAACCTTCTCTTTTCTTTATTTCTTGGATACTGCAGGCCTTAGAGAAGACGCACTATCAGTATGCACTCAAAGAAAAAGCAGGTGAAAAGGTCAAAAAGAGATGTGAGAAAGTGGGGGACAGAGGACTTTGCTAGGAGCTGATTTTCTTTCCATGGAATTATATGATGCACAAGAAAAGAGGCACCGAATTTTCAAAAAACATCTGATGTGGGCTAGTGGCTGCATTGAGCTTGCGTCCACATAATCGAGCCACCAATCGATGCTTATCAAATCATGTACATGGATCCTTTCTTTGCTCCTGCTGCTTCAGGTTCTTATCACATTGCTATGAGCTATCCACTATCAACTGTATTTAAATTAATATATTCTAAACTTAATATTAAAAATTCTTTAGTAATTCTTTATAAAGAGGTGAAATGGGATTATGAAGGTTTAAATAATACCTGTTTATCCAGTTATATAGAATTTGATATGTAGTGCAAATGTAGTGGACCATGCCACTTTCTTGGAATCTTATGAATTATAATCGTTATTACTCATTTATCTGAATATACACTCAAGTCATGACATGTTATAGTTGGAGCTATTTAACACAGCCTATAACCTAGTTTTAAATGACATGGGTCAGATATATTTTATACATTAAGTTAATATATGAATTAATAAATATCATAAATATTTATCGACTGATATTAAGATAAATAGTTCTATATTTTTTTATTAAATAAACTAGAACGTTCAAATTTCATGACTTAAATATTCATGTAGCAAAGAAAAAGCCTGCCACTTGAAACAAAGAAACTCAAAGGGTGAAAAAAGTCTCTCTAAAGCTAGAGAGACAGTCATCCATGTCATGATTTTTCACAAAAGAGTTTCTTACATATTAGCAACGGAAACCCATTCCTAATTATAGGTGCAATCACTCACTATTCACTTATTTGTTACTGGCTTTATTGCTAATAACATTTTACGTAGCTTATTCATCACAAAATGATGATGTTACTGCGTTTAAAAATCTTTCGTCAATTTGGTTTGAATATTATCACTGATATAATAATCTACATTAATTTTTATAATTTTTGGTAGACCTAGATGGTGAGAGCCCAAAAAGATCTTAAACTTTAGAACAAAGATAACATAGTCCAAAACATTTCTGTATGAGCCCTTGTTTCAGCTCATCTCGAAGTACATGAACCCCCGGAGAGATTCATGGCTAACTTTGTTAAACGATCTGCACAATCATTAATCTCTCTGAACCTGTGCAGGAGCTCAGTATTCTGAAACTCACCAAGAACACCAATATGCAATATTCTTAGGCTTTTAATGCTCCAGATATATATGTATCACATATGTATTCAAAATGTACTACATCGATTATAATGTAAATCTGGAAGATAAGTGAGCAGCTTACATTGTAGCCACTGCTCGTACTCTGTATGGATGTACCAAAAATCACCATTAATGCCTGGCTGCTACAGCATACTATACATTCATACATATGTTCATCAATATTGAATATTACTCTGGATATCAAGAACAATTTCATCCATAAAATTTCCCAGAGAGATCGAAATGGGGAAGGGAGTTTACCACAGATCAGGCTGAGTATAGCGAAACATAGCAGTAGACGATAATGTATAAAGCCATTAATTAAAACCAAAATAAATTGATGAAGAACGATTTACTTAAACAGAAGCCATAGTTAAACCAACTGAGAACTTTTAAATGTCCGAGATCAGATCCCACATCATGCATGTATTCAATTTGCCAGATTAATAAGGAGTAGACTACGCCTGTGTGTGGAGTTGGGGAAGAGTGCATGGCCGGCACATTGTTATCACTCATCAAGATCACTTGTATATATGAAAATGACAATGCAATTTAATCTTAGGCAAAAGGGCTTAGCTTAATTAAACTCAATTGCGAGTGGGCTTCGCTAGTCTCCATCTCATATATGATGACTTCAAAGTGTGTAGCAAATTAAATGCAAGTGGCTGATATTGCATTGGAGATGGAAAGATGGGCAAAAAGGGAGCAATAGAAGGGAAGTCCAGTATAAAAGTTAAAAAAAAAAAAATAGAGAGAGAGAGAGCAAGAAGACTTTAGTACTGCTGTGTGTGTGTGTGTGTGTGTATACAGAGAGAGAGAGAGAGAGAGAGAGAGAGAGAGACTGTGATGGTGATGAGTTTCTTAAAACACAATAACCTCAAGTTCAAGTTAATAATTAGTAATGAGGCTTAATCAATGTTTAATAGTGATCTCTTTCTTGAACTAAAAGACATGTTTTTGCCTTTTAGGTACAAGTTAAAGTTGCTGACAAACGCCCTACAGTATAAAAGAATTATTAGGTGTGTCCTAAAAGATTAGAGAGTTTTCATTTTTACCTTTTTATGATCATTAGGACGATCGATATTCACCATACACTAACCAAGTATATATTTTTATTAGAAAAGAAAAAAAAAAAAGAAGTTAAGACATAAAACCTGGTAAACATTCTTGTTAATACTTTGATCAAACCCTAAAATTTTCTTTCAATAATAATCACACCAAAATAGAATAGTAAAATAAAACTTAAGCCAATATTGCAAATGCACATGTATATATACTTTTAAGTAATCAAACTAGAGTAAGTAGAAGTAAAGCATTGATCAAACCATATGCTTGCTATTGCAACTTCTTATCTAGCTACGGATGCTCAATTAGCTTCTTCTGTATCATCCCCGTCCTCTCCACCATTCTCATCATGTGGGTTCGACACAGTTGCCGGAGACTCTGAGGCACCATCACTACCCATAATTGGTCTACAAGCGTTAAATGATGCCAGGATACCTAAATGACTTTCATTGACAATACTGTTGCCGCCCACCCCACCACCACCGTTCATTGCTGAACCCAATTGTTGGCTAGGCAAGAGAGCCATGGGCGCATGAAAGTTCATTAAATGCAATCCACTAGATAAACAACCTTTGTACATACTAGTACTAGCACTAAAAGATGGAAATGTCACCATGGGGTTACCGCTTATCACCTGGTTATTACAACTATTAGGATTATTAGACACCATGCAAAATTTTGCCTGGATCGGACTATGAGTCGCCGGAATTGCCCCTGTGCTAGCTGATTGCAACAAATAGCTCCCCATGATCTGATCATGACCTAATTCATGCTCCGGCCTCTGCTTTCTCCCTAGACTAGTATCCCCATCGGTGACATCTAGACAAGAAGTTTCGGCACCTCTGCGTATAACTTCTTGTTTATTAGCAGCTGATCCTTGTGAAACAGCAGCGGTATTCAAATTCCCACCTGCATTATTATTACTTGAATTCATAGAACTAAAGCTTATTGAATCCTCCGAAGGAAACATAACCCTTCGCTGCTGGTGGGAAGCATCATTGACGACTATGTTCCTTTCCAATTCATTCCTCATGCATAGCTGTTGATGGGCACTAAAGTTGGGATTGAAATAGGTGTTCCTTAGATGGTGAGAGGCGGAGATGGAAGACCCAGAATTGCGAAGAGAGATGTTAAGGGAATTGAAGTTAGCAGGAATGGTACCAGTACCAGTGGCAGCAATAACAGCAGGTTCAGCTTGTTGTAATAACCACTCAATGGTTTCACCATCAGATTTGTGGCCAAGTTCACGAGTGAGCTGAAAAACTCTAGCAGCACAGGTGACAGGCATACGGATGCGGCGGCCACGGCCTTCGACTTTGGTGTGGCGGTCCTTGGTGGAGGTGCGTTTAGGAGGGGGTTTCTTGGGAGGATTAGAGGAGGATGAAGGTTGATGAAGGTGGTTTTCTTGGAGTAATTGAAGAGGGGAACTAGGCCTCCCGCTGTCAGGATTCATAATGATAATAGGACAGCATGAAATATTCAGTGAGAGAGTGTTGTGGGTCTTTGTTTTCCTTTTCTTTTGGTTTGAGATGGAAGCTGGCCGCTGAGTTGTTTCCTCACAAAGGAGAGATATGGGAAGAGGCCAAGAGACCAACCTTTAAGCAACAATTATAATGAGTGGGAATTATGGAGGTGGTGGTCTACGCCCTGTAATAATTTTTAAATGAAAAAAAAAAACCAATCTTTCTCTCTCAATTCTTTTGAGGATTATTCTTAATTGGATCCTTCAACTTTAAATTTTATCTTTATTAAATTATACCGTCACGAAATAGAATTTGAATATAAAATCTCTTGAAATTTAATATATGTATTTATCGTTATTCTATCTCTCGATATGAAAAGGTAAAATAACAAGTAATAAAACATATTTCAATATTTAACGTAATGATTAATCAATTGATGATACTAATTATACATTACTAAACATTAATTAATTCCTTTTGTTTAGGTCTGGCTTTGTACTACACTTCTCATTTATTATATCACACTTACAAGTCATATCACTTTCCACATTTTTGAAATGGGCTATGCACTTTTCACCTTCCTTTTTTTTTTCTTTTACCACTAAATAAACTTTTATCTAAATTAATAATTTTTTATTTTCACTTTCATCTAATGATTCTAAACATAACTAACATTGTATATATATGTATATAGTCATTTAAAAGAGATTGTTTATATTTATTAAAATTTGAGAGTTTTTTTTTTTCTTGACAAATCCAAGACAAGCTAATAAAATTTTTGAGAATCTCATCATAATGTTGTCACCAAATTCAACATCATAGGCCAGGTTGTTCCAGTACGTAGTCCAATCCCATTGCACAGTGATTATAATCTTGTCACATTGCTTCACCATGTTTAATCTATCATCCTGTATTAATTCTTCCATGGTATTGTATTATTTGGCAGTGTAAATATGCATGTATCAGTGTATACATATATATATTTGGTGTTCTATTATAATCTATAAATACCCATATTTTGTTTAAAAAACTGAGCAACCTGCGATAACTAGATGCAAAAGAAGCCCTAATTTTCACAGCTAGAATATTTTATGTACTATCTATATATGGTCCCAAAGTCACAGCGACATGTTGTATATTTAACAATATCACAGCAAAGTAAGGAACTTTAAAGTGATATATCTCCAATGGGATTATAATTCTTTTTTTTTTAAATAAAAAAAAAGAAAGAAAATGGAATGGTAGCTGAGAAATCACGTGCCGGTGATGCAGATGGCTCACCATCCATCTTGGCCAATCATATAAACAAATTTGTCGGAATGTTGGCCGTTAATGGCCTTGAAATCAGTCATTCTCTTCCCTATTTTTGGCCTACCTTATTTTTCACTTGAATGTTATTACAAATGTAATTCAAACCTTAACATCATAGAACTCTTCGGTGGGTCATGATCATATATATAAAAAGAAATGAGTTGCTAATTCAACAAATTCTGACATATATATATATATATATATAATGTCTTTTTCTTTTTAACATTTAAAAAAAAAAAAAACAACTTTCGAAAGTAATAATAATAATAAAAAAAAAGGTTTCAACTTTAAAGTGCTTAAATATGAAGTTTGATATTGGATGAATGTCTTAATTATTTTTCACGCAAAAAATGCGAAGCTCAATATTAACAGTTTTCATGCAAAGACTGGGTTTGCCAGCCAGTATGATAGCGAAATAATATTAAATGATGATGTGGTGCCCATGGCATTGTCTATAAATCTAACCTAATCTATGTAATAACGACATGACGATTTACTAAGTAATTAGTTCCATTTGGGAAATTTCCAATACTAATTTAACAAAATAAGATCCATTTTATTACTTTTAAATTATAAATAATTAATTAATTAATTTCTATAGTAGAATTTAATAATAAATATATTTATAAATTTAGTTTAATGAAATATATAATTGATTCGAACACTAATGAAAAAATAAATGGCAAGAAATTACACAACGAGAAAAAAGACTGATCAGCTCCAATAAATCAGTACCAGAAGATGGAATGTACTCATCTCGCCAAGGTGGTGGTGCTTTAGCTGACAACGCTACGTCACTCTCCAGTTGGAATCTTCTTCCTCTACCTCTACCTCTTAGGGCTTACATTATCCTCTCACTTATTTCTTAGTTTAATAATTGAGGGTTGGGTGGGCCCACCTAACGTATTTTAAATTATAATATATATATATATATATATATATATATATTTATTTTTTAAAAATTTTATTTTTATCAATTTTATATTAGATTTCAATCACCGAAAGATATGTAGCGTGGCCGTAAAAAATTATTAAATACTTTTAAATATAAAATTGATATACTTATTAAAATAAAATTTTCCTTAGAATTTAAGAAAGAAAATTAATTATATTTAACGTTTTTATTATTAGCTTTTTGTAGTATCATATCTGTCTTCAGTATATATATTCTTATATTATATTATACATCTACGTGTCTCTTTTTTAATGTTTAGAAGCCAAGAGATTAATGTAACATTTTTTAATAGTAACGGCATGCACGTTCGTGACTTTTAAGGATTAATTTTAACTAAATAACAATGATTTAATTAATTATCATGCTACTTCAAATCAAATAAATCTTAGGTTTTATTATTATTATTATTTTTTAATTGACTAATGAAAATGATTTGACGGAGTAGTAACATCACATTAATTGCTATCTGTGATTTTAATTGTGCATTTCCTCAATTCTTGATAGTGTTTAAATTCAATTCTAGCTTTGAAATTTTTTATTTTTTCTAATTAATTAATTTTCTCCGTGGTCAGAAATTTTGTCAAATTTTAAGCTCTTTTTTTTTCCACTATGATTTTTCTACAAAGTTTATGACTTTGTGGTTTGATTGTGTAACTTGTTTTGAATTTTATTTGCACTGTTTTAAATCAATAATTTTCTACAAATTAAAATTTATGACTTAATTTGTTTAACAAAATAGCCAACAACAACAACAAGCCTTAGTCCCAAATAAATTTGAGGTCGGCTGTATAGATCCTCTAACAAATAAGGTCATAATCAATATCAACAATCACACGCCTTAGACTCCTTCCATTACGCAGATTTTTTGCCTCCATTCAAGTCTATTATTAACTAAATCCGCATCAATATTTAAGGCTCGTAAGTCTCTGGCTATTACTTCTTTCCAAACTGTTCTAGGTCTACCTCGACCTCTCTTAGCCCCATCAACCATCAAGTTCTCACACTTGCGAACCGCCGCATGGGGAGGTCTCCGTAAAACATGTCCAAACCATCTAAGTCTTCCTTCTCTCACCTTATCACCAACCTCCGCTACCTGTACTTTCTGCCGAATATGTTCATTCTTAATTTTATCCAATCTAGTATGGCCACACATTCATCTTAATATTCTCATTTCTGTCACGCTCATCTTATGAATATATTGCTCTGTAGGTGCAATATGCTAGTAGCGTAGCCGGTCTCAAGCCCGGATAAATAAGGAGGATTGCGGTAGGTAGGCGGCCAGCGTAAAAACTTAGTCAATCTTATGATGAATCCTTTAAACTAATATAATTAATGTTATCCAAATCAAATATTTAGAAACAGTTGGTTTAATTAAAAAATATAAATTATTAGTTCTAACTTTAGTTA
>CAOGCB011375451.1:0-11860 GCA_948266635.1 Cnidoscolus chayamansa | reverse complement strand
TTCATGAAGACATATGGGAAAACATTAAAAGTGGCGTCTTAGATTGGAATCCTCATTTTGGATTTATTTCCTTTTGATATATCTTTTCAATATTATTCTTTCAACTACAAATACATGTTCATAAATACAAGAACATTCAATAAAATCGTTTGGTCTCAATGCTCTCTATTCATGGCATTCAAATTAAGGGAGAGAATTGCACTTGAATTTCTATGAACAAAAGCATATTTCTTCCAATAGCTACTTATTACTGATTATAGGTACCCAAATAATAGTAAATTGCTAAAAGAGAAAGGAGGCGAACCACCCGAATAATTTGAAGAAATTAGCATCACTTTTTTCTTGAATACCTAAATAAACAAAATATGCTTAAAAAAAAGAATTATGGAAAACAGATCGTAATATTGAATTCTTTAATATTGATATAGAAATTTTTAATAGTGAATATATTACCAACATAATCCTTGTTAGCTATACTCAATCCGAAAAGGATGATTTTTATAGATTTTTATTTTTGCTACTCAATTTCATATATTATCTGACGAGATGTCGTAACTATATTTTCACTTTTTTAGTCGTTTATATTCTTATTTGATAATTAATTTTTTTTCTTCTATATAAATATTTTCATAAATAAGTCTTTATATATTATAATTAATTACAAATAAGTATTGATATTCTTTTAAATATTACAATTATTTATAAAATATAATGGTATATTTTAATTATTTACAAATAAGCCCTTATATTTTTATAAATTAATATTGCAATTGCTAGTAAAATATAAATGCATGTTATGATTACATACAAATGTTATAATTATTTGCGACATACAAAAATTTTATTCCTAAATAATTATAATGTTTAGGAATAATTTATGAAAATATAATAAGTTATTTATAAATAAGGATATTAATTATGATTAACTTGTAACATTGTGGGTACTAAGATTATAAAAATAATATGAGAATAAATTAGAAAAAATAATAGAATTTAACTTAAGGGATTAAACGGTATATTTAAGTAAATTTGAAGGACTTAATTGTTTTATATATACAATATTTAATAAAGGTCATTTTTTTTAATCATTTATACTAAAATTCACCAAACTTTAACTATGATTCTAACGTTGTAGACTAATTTACATATCTTTTTTAAATGTCAAAAACTCAATAGTTGAATTTTAAAAATAAAATATTAAATTATAGATTTCACAAAACTAAATGATTTATAACAATATGGGAATATGAAATAATACATAGTTAAGTTGTGTCAAAAGATTTACCAAAAAAAAAAAAAAGAAAAAGAATTATCATGGAGGCATTTCTTATAGTTAAGTTGTGTCAGAAGATTTACATAGGTATTTCTACTTTTGTAGTAGTTAGTTGATAGTTTCTTTGTAAATAATGAATAAATTAGACATAAATAAAGGAAGTACATACTTTATCCGGATTAACCATAATTCGGATAAGGGGTGTTACAATTCTACCCTTGAGCTTACCAACTTCAAAAGTCTTTGCATCACTTAAAACTGTGGGGCACTAGATAGCATTTATAAATCTTCTTCGTTTCACTTATTGATATTGTTATAATGGTATTATATCACAAGTTATGTTTATAAGAGCTAAGAGAATTTGTGAACCCAAAACTGAGTAGGATTGGAGTTATCATCAGAAAAGAGCAGACATTGCTTTATGGAGCTATACCATATTCTCAATGTGTTAGCATGGGTGTTGGATTGGAGGCAACACTAGGTATTAGGGGCAACCTTAGACTTAAGTTTTCTATTCTGGATTGGCAAAATGCAATAATGTGTTGTCAAGTGAAAGTGTGTGGGGTTTTTCGATTTCATTTGGTAGATTCTTGTTAATTAGTAGTTTTTTGTTGTGTTTATGTTATTAATATATATTTAATTTTGCTAAATTAGTTTAAAAACACTTGTTATGTTGATAAGTTTTGAATTTTCACAAGTTAAATTAGAGAACGTGATGATTTTACGATGCCGAGACTTATGGGCACAACTGAGCAGAAATTTAATTCAAATCAATTAAGATAAAAGAAATTTAATTCAAATTCGAATATCATTAGAAAAGACGCGAAGATCAAAGACTTTGTAGTCCCGATTTTAGTAAATTAGAATAAAAAATAATTAGTTGTAACTTTATATCCCTAATCTATAGGATAGGTATGGGTTGTTTCAGGATTTTTCTTATAAATAGGATAGACAACTTTAAGGAAAAAACACAATATAGTTTCTTCAGAATACTTTTCTCTTAGTTTTTCTTATTGTTTTTAATGGTCATCATCGGCTAAATACTTTTTATTTCGATTCAAAGTTAATCAAGATTTCATATTTATTTCACTTGAGAGGTTTCATTGTTCTTATTTGATTTGTTTATCTATTTCATTATCAATCTTATTTCTATTAAATTTGTTTAACATAGGTCCTGTAAACGTCCAATTGGCGTCGTTGTTCTTTTTGCTCGAATTGTGTTCTGCCATGTAGGTTATTGGATCCATAATTTTCTTCTAAACCTATAATTAGTGATAAATTTTCTATTTATTAATGCAGTCATTAGATTAAATTAATTAGAGCGTCTCCTACGATTGTCTAATGATTAGAATTGGTAAGTAGAGCATCTCTGTACTAATTTACCCATAAGGAAAGATCGGTTGCAAAAGCGTTTTTGACAACTAGAACTGACTTAGTGAATTAGGTGAGAAATAATCCTTGCACCAATGATCAAGTAATAAATCCGAAATTGATATTAGACCTTCAACCGAAGAAGTTTTCTATTGATACTTGTTTTGATAAAATTCATTTCTGCTTTATTCTTTTCATTTATAGATTTCTTACTTCTCACAAATTTTACATTTTTATTGGCAGCCAAAGGTTGGCTTTATTATCTACCATTCGGAACAATTGCTACTTGGGATGATATGGCCAGATTATTTCTTCATAAATTTTTCCCAACAAATCGAGTTGCCCTGATCAAAAGAGAGATATGTTCCATCAAGCAAAAGGACTCATAGACATTGCATGGCTACTAGGAAAGATTCAAAAGATTGTGTTCGTCGTGCCCACAACATGGGATCATAGAGCAAAACCTTATACAATATTTTTATGAAAGATTGTCCTATATCAAGAGAAAGATGATGGATGTTGCAAGTGGAGGAGCTATTGTCAATAAAACACCTCAGGAAGCCCAAAATTTGACTAGCATCATGGCATCAAATGCTCAAAATTTTAGGACCAACCAAGAGCCACCAAGGAGGGTTCATGAGGTAAACATATCATCCTTGCAATCTCAGATTTCTCAATTGACCGACTTGGCTGAAAAATTATGGTAGCTCAAACACCATCACGACCAATGAAATTGTGCGACATTTGCACTCAACCGGACCATCTAACCGACATGTGTCCTACACTTCAAGAAGATAATCCAGAACAAGTGAATGCAGGAGGGGGATTTCCAGGACAGACATCAATGAGATATGATCCTTATGCCAACATGTATAATCCAGGATGGAGGGATCATCCCAATCTTCGATACGATTCAACACCACAAAATAACCCATGTCCTTATAATTTCCAACAAAGGCCATTTAATCTTGGATATCAGAATAGAGAAAGATCACAACCTTCTCTAGAGGATATGGTGAAAAACTTGGCTGCCAACACCCAACAACTTCAACAATCTACCGAAAAATTTCAACAATCCACAGGAGCAAGGTTCCAACCCTTGGAGGGACAAATATCTCAAATCGCATCATCCATGAGCAAAATAGAGTCCTAAAGGCATTTACCTTCACAACTAGAGGTAAATCCTAGACAAAACGCCAATGCTGTGACATTAAAAAGTGGAAGGGAATTACAGGATATACCTTGTGAGACATATCGTGGGCATAAGGGTGTTACAGAGGAAGAGATTAAAGTGGTTGATCTAATAAAGAAGAAAAATCCAGAAGGTGAACAAAAACAAACTAAACCTAATGCAATTGCAATTAAACCTCCTTTTCCAGAACGCTTGGAAAAATCAAGAAAGGAAAAAGAGGAGAAAGAAATTCTAGAGACTTTTTGCAAAGTTTCGGCAAATATTCTCTTACTTGATGCCATCAAACAAGTACCTCGGTATGTGAAATTTTTGAAGGATTTATGCACAAATAAGAAGTTGGTCGGGTTCCAGAAGGTAAGTATGAACGAAAGTGTATCTGCGGTAATTCAAAGAAAGTTGCCACCCAAGTGCATGGACAGAGGTATATTTTCTACTCCCTATAAAATTGGTAATGTTGGTGTTCAAAATGCACTTTGTGATTTAGGGGCTTCAATAAATGTAATGCCTTCATCAATTTACAAGTCCCTAAATATTGGTCCTTTAAAGGAAACTGGAATTGTGATTCAATTGGCAGATAGATCAATTGTTTATCCAGATGGGGTATTGGAGGATGTCTTAATTCAAGTTAATAAATTAAATTTTCTAGCAGATTTTTATGTGGTTCATATGGACAACGATCATTTCTCTAGAACCAAGGATATTTTGCTAGGAAGACCATTTTTAACTACAGCAAGAAATAAGATTAATGTTTATGATGGAACTTTAACTATGGAATTCGATGGGGAGGTAATGAAATTTAATATGTGTGTAGAATTGATATTGTTGAACCATTGGTACAACAAATTTTTTTGTTGAGTCAGGAAGATGTATTGCCAACTGTTTTATGCGAAAATGATATTAAGTCATTAGTTGATTATTTTGTCTTGAGTGAACAGTTGCTTGCTGTGGTAATGAGTTGAAAGGTAATCTACCTTTGAAAAATTTTATTCCAAAACTTGAATTGCCTAACACTCACACTAAACTCTCATTATCTGTTTTGGAAGCACCAAAGTTAGAGCTCAAAGCATTGCCAGGACATCTCAAGTATGCTTACTTGGGAGTAGGTGAGACTCTTCCTGTAATTATTTCTAACAAATTGGAATGGCAGGAAGAAAAGGAATTAATTCAGGTTTTGAGGGAACACAAAAGAGCCATCAGCTAAACAATAGCTGACATACAAGATATTAGCCCCTTAACCTGCATGCAAAGAATGGAGCCAGACAGTAAACCCATAAGAGAAACATAGCGGAGGTTAAATCCCTTGATGATGGATGTCAAAAACAAAAAAGAAATCATGCGATTTCTTGATGCCGTTATCTACCCAATTTACGACGTGTTATGGGCATATCAGACATCATATAAGACACCTATCGGTATGTCCCCTTACCAATTAGTGTTTAGGAAAACTATGCCACTTACCTTTGGAGATCGAGCATAAGGCGTACTAGGAGTCAGGTATTGCAATATAAAGGTTGATGAAGTTGGAGAATTTTCCAAGTTACAAATATAAGAGTTGGAAGAAATAAGGAATGATCCATACGAGAACTCGAAAATCTACAAGGAGAAAACAAAATTGTTTCATGATCAATCCATCAATAGAAAAGAGTTTTCGGTCAACTAAAAGATCTTGTTGTTTTATTCAAGGTTGAAGTTATTTTTCGGGAAATTACGAACAAGGTGGATTGGATCATTCATGGTCACCGACATTTTCCCTCATGGTGCTGTGGAAATCAAGAGTCTTGATACAGATAAGATTTTCAAGGTTAACAGACACCGACTCAAACCGTTCTATACTGGGTTTCAAACAACTCCAGTTGATAGCATCACATTGGGCGATCCAGACCTGGCTGAATGAGGACCAGAACAAATAAGTCTAGCTGAGACTATAAACTAGAACTACTCTCTTTCCTTTTGTTTTATTTTTATTCGCCATTTAATTTTTAGCAAAAAAATAAATAATTATGACTTATTATGATACAGTATTATGCTCATAATATTGTCGTCTCTATTTTTTTCATCTTTCACTTTGGTATATTTTAATTTTTAGTTGCAAAAAGAGAACCACTTTACGTTGTGACCACAACAACAGTCCTCTTCTGCGTCTTCAGATTAACAAGGCAGTCCTATTTTCCCTTCAATTTTGATTTCTATTCTTTGATTATTTTGCTTGTGACCACATTGAGGACAATGTTTGAACTAAGTGAGGGGGAGGGTGAATTAATTTGCTCTGCAATTTTTTTATGCTAGTTGTACATAGCTTGATTTAGGATTAGCTCTAAATTCAGTATCATTTGCCTTTTTGGTTCTTTATTTTGTCTTCTTTCCATTAGGATTCTCCAAACTTTTCTCTGTTCTTCTAGTTTGATAGAATTTTAATTTCAATGGTTCAAGTTGATATACTTCAGATAATTAGCATGAAAACATTTTCTCTATCGATTCATATAAAATATAATAGATTTAAGCAAAATTTTACTTGAGGATAGATGTACTTACTTAAATAACAAATTTTTGCATGATTGTTAATACACTGTGAGATTTCATCTTGAGTTGCCATATTCTGAAATTGAATTTTAATATCTAAAAGTCAGTTGATTTGAGGGTCTGGAGTTAAGAAAAAAAATGTACTTTCAATCGGTTACCAACATCAATCGGTATAAGCGATATGTCGCTTTTATCCCTTAAGCGACCTTTGTGAATGGAAAAGGTTAGTGTTGGGAGAACTAAACACTCTTTGAGGCCGTAAAATAGTTTGTAATATGAATTAATGATTTACCATCATTGATCGGAGTAAGTGGTTCAGACTTGTCTCCCCTTAAATAGTCTTTGTGAATGGAGAAGATCAATGTTGGGAGAGCGAAGCCCTATATAGACCGATAAAAAGCTCGAAATAGGTTCATCTACAAATAATAAGCACAAATATACTAAAAGAAGGGCTCGTGAACTCTCTATCAATTTGGCACAAATATAAATTATGTGAAACGTTTGATGTAGCAAATTAGGTTGAATTTTGTTGTGTACAAGCATTTTTAATATTCGTGTGCTCATTATAATAAGATCTAATGCATTCCTCATTTAAGGAAATTTTGTTTGGACTTTGTTATACTTTATATGAACGGATGAGAATATGTTAGCTATGCTAATTGCCTTTTGTATATTAATTTGAACCATTCTAATTGTTATTCTTGAGAAGTGTGAGTAGAGATAAAATTTAGACCGTCTTATGAAAAGTTAATAAATGGGGTGTTTGATGACAAATACAAGGCAAGTGTGAAGATTTGTTAATTAGTATTTTTCGTTGTTTTTATGTGATTAATGTGGGTTTAATTTTGATAAATTAGTTTGAAAATACTTGTTATGCTAAAAAGTTTTGAATTTTGACAAGTTAAATTTGAGAACATGATGATTTTACGATGCTGGAATTATGGGCACAATCATTGTGGGCACAACCGAGCAGGAATTACATATCAATTAAGATAGAAGAAATTGAATTCAAATTCGAATATCATTAGAAGAGACGTGAAGATCAAAAACTCTGTAGCCACGATTTTAGTAGATTTATGATAAAAAATAATTAATTGTAACTTTATATCCTGTAATACCTAGGACCGAAGAGGGCGGGAAGTGATCGCCGATGCTAGAGAGAGCACAGACAAGGAGCGGCTTCTGGTAGGCTTCTAGGTGGAGGGATACATGAATGAACCGAACCCACACCTGAAAAAGAGGGATCCTGAGACTGTGTAGGGATGGGGCTGCACAGTTGAGTGATTTCAAGATTGTGCAGGTATGAGACTGTACAATTGAGAATAGCTTAAGAGATTTGATAGGTACTAGCTATATCAAAAAGGTTCACCTTCCTTTTCGGGAGCCTTTCCATAAGAACTCCATAGTTAAACGTGCTTGGCTTGGAGCAATTACAGGATGGGTGACATTTCGGGAAGTTCTCCTAGAAAGCATGTGAGTGAGGACAAAGCATGTTGGAAAGAATATATGTTGGTTTGTAGTGATAGTCGTCAAATTTCGGGTGTTACTAATTGGTATCAGAGGCAGTTCCTCTCATAGTACGGTGTGGTTCGAGGACAAACCAAGCGGAAGCTGGTGGGCATGTAATACCCGAGATCGAAGAGGGCGGGAAGTGATCGCCGGTGCTAAAGAGAGCACAGACAAGAAGCGGCTTCTGGTAGGCTTCTAGGTGGAGGGATACATGAATGAACCGAACCCACACCTGAAAAAGAGGGATCCTGAGACTGTGTAGGGATGGGGCTGCACAGTTGAGTGATTTCAAGATTGTGCTGGCATGAGACTGTACAATTGAGAATAGCTTAAGAGATTTGATAGGTACTAGTTATATCAACAAGGTGCACCTTCCTTTTCGGGAGCCTTTCCATAAGAACTCCATAGTTAACTGTGCTTAGCTTGGAGCAATTACAGGATGGGTGACATTCTGGGAAGTTCTCCTAGAAAGCATGTGAGTGAGGACAAAGCATGTTGGAAAGGATATATGTTGGTTTGTAGCGACAGTCGTCAAATTTCGGGTGTTACTAATTGGTATCAGAGGCAGTTCCTCTCCTAGTACGGTGTGGTTCGAGGACAAACCAAGCGGAAGCTGGTGGGCATGTAATACCCGGGATCGAAGAAGGCAGGAAGTGATCGCCGGTGCTAGAGAGAGCATGGACAAGGAGCGGCTTCTGGCAGGCTTCTAGGTGGAGGGATACATGAATGAACCGAACCCACACCTGAAAAAGAGGGATCATGAGACTGTGTAGGAATGAGGCTGCACAGTTGAGTGATTTCAAGATTGTGTAGGTATGAGACTGTACAATTGAGAATAGCTTAAGAGATTTGATAGGTACTAGCTATATCAACAAGGTGCACCTTCCTCTTTGGGAGCCTTTCCATAAGAACTCCATAGTTAAGCGTGATTGGGTTGGAGCAATTACATGATGGGTGACCTTCTGGGAAGTTCTCCTAGAAAGCATGTGAGTGAAGACAAAGCATGTTGAAAATGATATATGTTGGTTTGTAGCGACAGTCATCAAATTTCGGGTGTTACTTATCCCTAATCTATAGGATTGGTATGGGTTGTTATAGGATTTTGCTTATAAATATGATAGGCAACTAAAGGAAGAAAAAAAAAACACAACGTAGTTTCTTCAGAATAATTTTCTTCTTATTGTTTCTAATGGTCGTCATCGGCTAAACACTTTTTATTTCGGTTGGAAGCTAATCAAGATTTCAGGTTTATTCCACTTGAGAGATTTAATTGTTCTTATCTGATTTCTTTATCTATTTTATTATCAATTTTATTTATATTAAATTTGTTTAACATAGTTCTTGTAAACGTCCAATTGGCATCGTTGTTCGCTTTGCTCAAATTGTGTTCTGCTATATAGGTTAGTAGATCTATAATTGCCTTCTAAATCTATAATTAATGATAAATCAAGAGGTGCATATACCTAGCACGTATATAAATTTTCTTGTGAAATAAGATAGGCTAGAATTCATTGGTTAGAGTCAGATCTTTCTATTTATTAATGCGATCGTTAGATTAAATTAATTGGATCGTCTCTTACAGTTGTCTAACGATTAGAATTAGTAACTAGAGCATCTTTGTACTAATTTACCCATAAGAAAATATTGGTTGCAAAAACGTTTTTAACAACTAAAATTGACTTAGTGAATTAGGTGAGAAATAATCCTTGCACCAATGATTTCTATTGATATTTGTTTTGATATCATTTCTAGTTCAATTTTTTCATTTACAGATTTCTTACTTCTCACAAAATTTGCTTATTTATCGGCTCTAGAAAGAATTTAATTTCCAATATTTTCTTGTAGTATCAACCTCGCTTTTCACTATTAAAAATTTAATTTGGGAAGGAGAATTTATTTTTGGTGGTTGCTATTTTCATAAGATGTTAGTACTTGATATTTTCATCTCTCTGAATCAAAGTAATTTTATCTATTTACTTGTTTAGGCTACTGGTTTGGAAAATAGATATAGAGAAAGCTGCCCGCACGGGCTTAGCTTAGTGGTAAGCAAGTGGCAGAATTGGTACAAGGTCCAAGGTTCGAGTCTCGGCAGTCGCAGTGTGGGAGTTTCACCTATGTGGGTGGGCTCATTGTGGGCACCGAGTTAAAGGCCTCTCATTTGACTATCTCTGGATCACCGTGATTTACCCCTCCATAATCCTGTCGGGCCGGAGTGTGGGGACCCCTAAGGTAAGGATATATCACTCGGTACTAGAGAAAGCTTACAACAGGGGACATTTAGATTTCTTATTGGATTCTTTATACTCAATATATTCCCAATACTCGTTGGATATTTCTTTTTCAGCATTTCTTTGCTATAAAAGTACTTTGTTTAAGCCATCCAAAAAAGTTGTCTTTATTGTTGTCTTCAAAAGATTGGGCCATTTTATATGCAAGGCATTTCTAGTCAACAATAGTAACCAATCTTTGATCCTCTCCTTTCACATATATTTTTCACTAACATACTTACTATTGTTTTCTATTTTTGGGTAAATCTAAACTACCATTTCCTAGCAACCTCCATATTTGGGGTGGGTATGGAGATTAGAGAGATTGGGCCTCCCTGGAATTTTTAAAACAAGTGGGGGTTATATTCATAATTTTCGCTTTTTTAACTACTAAAAAAATTAAAATAATTTTTTTATAGAAATTAAAACAATTGCTCATTAATTTTGTATTATTTTGCTTTTCCACCCTTAGTTTTGAGGAGAAACGTTTTCAATTTTCTAAAGTTTTTCCTAAGTAAAAAAATAATTTAATCATTTTAATATGTGATTTTCATATTATAATCTTAATTTTTAATTCAAATGTATGGTTTTATTTAATGAGATATTGTAAATTCAGTTATTATTATGTCATATTTTTAAGAAAAATATTATTGTAATATAATTGTGATAGCAAGTATTATATTATTTATAATTCTAATGCAAGTAGAATTTCAAAGGGAGCTTAATTAGTTCACAAGTTAATGTGAATTTATTGACACGTCACTATTAAATTATTTTTTAATTTTATTTAAAAATTAACTAACTTTTATTATTAATATCTATTTTAAATTTCAATTCAATAATTAATGAATAAAATTTAAATAATAATATATTTCATGTGAAATTATTAATAATAAATATTATATAAATATTTAAATTA
This sequence comes from Cnidoscolus chayamansa, assembly GCA_948266635.1. NCBI lineage: Eukaryota > Viridiplantae > Streptophyta > Magnoliopsida > Malpighiales > Euphorbiaceae > Cnidoscolus > Cnidoscolus chayamansa. Next base: position 809 of record CAOGCB011375451.1, on the reverse strand, counting down.
AAAAATAATTTAGATAATTAGAAAGGTGGGAAGCTCAATTCAAAATTATGACTAATCCTTGATTTCAAACAATGGATACACTAAACCTATTTAGACTCTTTGTTGAATTGAAACATTTAGACTTCAAATCCTAATTGAAATATATATATATATATATATATATATATATATATATATATATATATATATATAGATTATTCATTCACTCTCCCTTCTCCTGCCTTAACCGACCAGTTTAGAACAGGTGAGCTTCTGCCACTCATTGTTGTCAGCAACCCAAATTCACTGTTTGAGGAAAAAGGTTGCGAGAATTTTATTAATTACTTTCTAATGCAACTTGTTACCTATTTATTTATATAATATGTGGAACTTGTTACGTATTTTTGCAGAATCACTGTCCACCACCTTCAATTTCTCTCTCTGTTGAAGATTTTAGCAGAAAAGAGGAGATTCATTCCTTGAAGCTTGGTACCTTCGCTTTTGAGCTTCTTAACGAGTTTATATCTATAGGTTTTTCTTTTTCTTTTTCTCATCTCTGTGTTTCTTACACATCAAGTTTTACTTGTGATGTCAGAAGAATACGAGGATGGAGAATAGCGTAGAAGAAGCAAAAGATTGTATATCTGAATTACCAGACTCTATCTTGCATCAAATATTGTCTTTTCTCTCCAACAAAGAAATCGCTCAAACAGCTGCATTGTCCAAGACATGGTTTAAAGCATGGAAAAACTTTCCTGTTTGGGAAATTGATTTAAGGGATTTGAAGCATGAAATCACCAAGACAGAGTTTCAAAACTTAATTGATTCGT
>CAOGCB011375136.1:0-10950 GCA_948266635.1 Cnidoscolus chayamansa | reverse complement strand
GCATGCATAGGATAGTGTCATTGTTTCTTTGCATTAGTATGCATCCTAGTGATAAAGGACTGAACCCCTAACTTTTCCCCAAAAGCTAGCTCTGAGGGGAAGGGTTGAACCAAGCCTTATATTTTGCCCAGGATTATGTTCGGAGGGAGATGTGGGACGCATCAACAACACACATATAAGACCCGACTGACACAGTCGGCGTTCAGACGAACACAAAGAGACACTGCCCTTACAGAACTAGGCTCTGATACCAAATGATAAAGGACTGAACCCCTAACTTCACCCCAAAAGCTAGTTCAGAGGGGAAGGATTGAACCCAACATTATATTTAGCCCAGGATTATGTTCCGCGGGCGATGTGGGACGCATCAAACTCCATACAGTTCCAGTGATTTGTTTTGATAACTTAAGTGCAACATATGTTGCTGCCAATCCAATGTTCTATTCACGCATGGAACATATCGCCATGGATTGTCATTTTGTTCATACTCAAGTATAGGAGGGATTGCTTCGGGTACCACATGTTTCATTCAAGGAGCAATTGGCTGATCTACTCATAAAAGCCCTGTCTACTCAGGCCTTCAATCGTCTCGGGTCCAAGATTGACATCTCTACCCGATTTGCCATCTTGCGAGGGTGTGTAAGGAGATAAAATCTCAATTTCTATTTGTTTAAATTCCAATTGTATTAGTGTATAAATAGAGATGTATCATTGTTGAATATAATACAATTTAATTTCTCTAAATCCTTTTACTATACAAAGATGAGAGCTTCTTTAATATTAAGACTCAATGAGCTTTTCAATAGGGGACAATCCTCAAGATAAAATTCATACAACCAAGAGAAGGATATTTCGGTAGGGTGGGCTCCTCTTTTGGCCTCTTTGTATATGGAGAGAGACTAGAGCCCCTAACTCACTGTCACTGTGCTTTATATATTGGCACCCACTATTGTGATAACACTCCTCAGCAAAAGCTAAGCTAGCTCCCACCATCGTAAATAATGGATCCTGCAACTTCTGTGAATATTTACATCAACGCAATCCATGGTCGTCCTTTCGACATTATTGCCTGGTTCGACAGCATATCAGAGAAAGCTGGTCTCGTCCAGACGGAGACTCTTCGCCGGATTCTTGAACTCAACTGGGGTGTGGAATATCTCAAGAAATGGTTTGGAGATATCAAAATCCAAGATATGGATGCAAGTGCATTGGAATCTCTGTATACCTCCTTGGTGCCTCTCGCATCCCATGCAGATTTGGAGCCTTATATTAGCAGAATCGCAGATGGGGACACAAACCCTTTACTCACTCAACAACCTATAACCACTCTCTCCTTAAGGCATGCAGATTAAAACTTATATTTATTGTTATTATTTATTCCTTTTTCTTTTTCCCCGGAAAACAAAGAATCCTTTTCTAATAGCATATCATATCAAATGAATAAGATTCGACTTTGCATATGTGAATCAATTGATTGCTTCTTTTGATAGTAACTTAAAACTGTCAAATTCAACCCTTCATACCATAAAAATTTTATGGCCTTTCAAGGTTATCCTAGAGGATTTACCTTGGCTAGACCCAAGCGGCAAAACCGGTTCATATTGACTTGAAAAGGATTCCACCACAGTTCTCAGATTTGTTTTCATTTTTATTCAGGATTCTGATATTTTTCATGGATAATGTTTTGTAGCTCTGGAACCACAGATGGGAGACAGAAGCTTGTTCCCTTCACTCGCCATAGCTCCCGGACTACTTTACAAATTTTTAGCTTGGCAGCTGCTTACAGATCAAGGTTCTATCAGAACTTCCTTTTTCAGATTAGTAACTATATTATTTAAGCTTTTATCAGCTTATATATTAGTTCTATGGTCTCGCTGATCTCTTGTTTATGTAGGGTTTATCCGATAAGGGAAGGTGGGAAGATCCTAGAGTTCATATACAGTAGCAAACAGTTCAAAACAAAAGGAGGCTTATCTGTAGGAACAGCTACAACCCACTATTATGCAAGTGAAGAGTTCAAGATCAAGCAAGAAAAAACGAAGTCCTTCACATGTAGTCCACCAGAAGTCATTTCTGGTGGAGACTATAAGCAATCCACTTATTGCCATCTTCTTCTAGGCCTCTTTTTTTCTGATGAAGTAGAGTTCATAACCTCCACTTTCGCCTATAGCATAGTACAAGCCTTTGCAGCATTTGAAGAGATATGGCAAGAGATATGCAATGACATTAAAGAAGGCACTTTAAGTTCAAGAATCACCTCGCCTAAGATGAGGAAAGCTGTGTTGGATATCACCTCATCACCAAACCCAAGGTTAGCTTCAAGAATTGAAGAAAGCTGCAACGAGCTAGAAAATCTAGATTGGTTTGGTCTGATTCCTAAGCTGTGGCCTAATGCCAAATATGTATACTCTATAATGACAGGCTCCATGCAACCTTACATGAAAAAATTAAGACACTATGCTGGAGATTTACCATTAGTGAGTGCTGACTATGGATCCACAGAGAGTTGGATTGGAGTTAATATTGATCCATTTTTGTCTCCAGAGGAGGTCACTTTTGCAGTAATACCCACTTTTTCTTATTTTGAGTTCATGCCACTTCACAGACAGAATCAAGATTGCAGTTCAGCTATTGATGACTTCATAGAAGATGAGCCAGTTCCACTTTCCAATGTTAAGGCAGGACAAGAGTATGAGATTATCCTCACTACTTTTACTGGTATGTTGGATTTATATTCCTTTTCCTTTTCTTTATCCTCACCCATATAGATTTTTAAAGGATTCCATCTCACAAAAAATTTTAAACTTACAGGGTTGATATGTGTGAAACCGATAGACCCAATTGAGCAATTCTAACCATATATGTATCATAGGAATGGGCAACTTGTCCTTGCACATTTGATCCACTACAAGTTTGTCCATTACCTATCTATGTTTTTAACTCACCACTAGTTGCTATATGAGTCTAGAAAGAAGAGGTTCGACATAGATTGGACTGTCGAAGATTATAAAAGTAAATGAAATCTTTAACCTTTTCAATGGTAGAATAAATTCTAGTTATTCGATTACAGTTTGAGTGGTACAGAGGAAGCGTAGAGTCACTGTTATGAAATATCTCTAGCTGATATTAATGAAGAAAACTCTTATTTATTTATTTTTTTTGTCCTTTTTCTTTCAGGGCTTTATAGATACAGGTTAGGAGATGTAGTGGAAGTGGCTGGTTTCCACAAAGGGTCCCCCAAATTAAACTTTATATGCAGGAGAAAGCTAATACTGACTGTAAATATTGACAAGAATACTGAAAAAGACCTTCAGCTAGTTGTGGAAATGGGGACTCAGCTACTGAGCAAGGCTGGAGCAGAGCTTGTAGATTTTACCAGCCATGCTGATGCGGTGAACCAACCTGGTCACTATATAATTTACTGGGAAATCAAAGGAGAGGTAGAGGATGGTGTTCTTGGAGAGTGTTGCAGAGAAATGGATGCTTCTTTTGTGGATCATGGCTACGTGGTTTCAAGAAAAGCCAATTCCATTGGACCATTAGAGCTGTGCATTGTGGAGAAAGGAACTTTCAAGAAAATCTTGGATTATTTTTTAGGGAATGGATCTGCATTGAGTCAGTTCAAGACTCCTAGGTGCACCAGCAACCAGGTCATCTTGAGAATTCTCAATATGTGTACCATTAAAAGGTTTAGAAGCACTGCTTATAGCTGAAAGACGAAACAATTCCTCAAGTAAGACTATGTAGCCTACAACTTTACTATTCTAGATCAGAAGATATATAATTAAGTAATATAAATAAACACTTATTTGTGTGATACTGAAATCATCTTTTTAAAAGAAAAAAGAAAAAAGAAAACCATGGATGATGCTTTAGAGGACGACATCTCTTTATGGGTAGGGTATGGCTTAAAGGCGCATTAAAATATACTTTGTTTTTCTTTAGCAATTAATAATGGAAAATTCGTTACCGATTAACAAATAGAAAATGGAATGCAGTAACGGAATTCCGTTATTTATTCATTATTGATCTGTTACAGAATTTTTGACAGAATCAGTAACGGAAAATCTATTGCTGATCCGTTATTAATAGAAAATAAAAATTGTCTTCATTTACCCTTCAAAACCTGTAAATATTACCCTATATTTTAAAATCTATCGCCAACAAAAACAACAAAGCTTTAGTCTCAAACAAGTTGGAGTTAGCTGTATGAATACTCTAACAAATAAGCTCACAGCAATATCCCAATCACATGCCTTAGACTCCTTCAATTACTCGAATTTTACGCCTCCATTCAATTCTATTACTAACTAAATCCGCATCAATATTTAAGGTTCGTAAGTCTCTGTCTATTACTACCTTTCAAACTGTCCTAGGTCTACCTCGACATTTTTTAGCCCCATCAACCATCAAGTTCTCCCCTTTGCGAACCGCTACATTGGGATATTTTCGTAAAACATGCCCAAACCATCTAAGTATTCATTCTCAGATACAACCTAATTATAATCGTATTAACATAAATGTCAAATACCAATATGTTTACTAAAACCAGTAAATATTATCGTAATGTTTGTAAATCCAAAAAAGTTTGCATGAAACTATAAACATAAACTATATATCGTCATTGGAAGGGTCTGAGTATGCAATTTCATCACCAGAGGGATGTCCAGACTGTTGATTTTATGTTATGCGTAAAAACATTTCCTTCGTCGCATTCAACTCATTTTCTCTTTGGTCATCCCGTTGTTGAAGATTTTGAATAATCTCATTTTGAACATTCAGTTGTTGTTGGAGTATGTCAAATCTATTATCCAACGGTGGTTGCGAATTATCTGATGACATAAAAACATTACCTGAAAAGTGAGCAAGATAATATATCGGTGCTTGAGCTCCTAGTCCATAAACTTGCCTTTTCTTCTCCCTACCAACCGCCTCAAATATATTTGTGCTTCATCTACACATGAAGCACTAGTACCTTCCTCTTACTGTGTTGCATTATCCTTTAAGAATTGTTATAATGTTTTAAATACAAATTATATTATATATTTAAATTATCATTTGTTGCTGATGGGGTTACAGAGAAATAAATTCTCTACTGTGTCGAGAAATCCCTGCGTCATTGCCTTCTGTTTCACTCAATAGGCAGCTAGGACAGAGTCAGCAATTGTCAATCTCGTTTCCTTTCCATTCCTGATGCTACACATCAGGGTTCTATATCTTTCAGCGACCTTTTTCTTCCATGTTATCTTTAGTAAATGATCAATGGCCTCTTTCCATAAGAAATATTTGTGCCATTATCTAATAAATTATTAATATTAATGATATTAATAATGTGTTTATAAATATGAAATTAAATATACCACCTTAAATTTTTGCCAATAGAATTCTTATACATCCTCAGTCACTCACTTCCAACAATGTCCTTCAGCTATTAGTTTTTCTTTCAAAATCAATGTGATCCGGCGTGATATAGGCTCAGATAGCTGCAAACTATAACAAATACGTAATAAATTTGATTAGTATTGGCATATATTTGAATAAACTATTTTTTGGTAAAAAAATAATTAATGTACCTTGAATTAACAAGTGAAATAGGCACTCTATACACTGAATGTACAAATGCAGATGTCGAAGGAGAAGGTGTGGTGGGTGAGGGTGCTACTGGTATCGCTATATGGGTAAAACCATAAGGTGAAGCTGAGGCAGAGTGAGCTGCAGAGGCTAATGCATAGGTAGGTGCAATTGCTCTTGAAGTTGATGCATGCAACCCTGTAGGCTATGAAGATGGCTAATGTATGGTGATGTGCAAGTAGTAGTTTTATACGTTTTGCCGACAATTCTAACGTCACGTGAAGCACGTTCTTAATTTAAAAAATAATTTTTTATATAATAAAAAAAAAGATGAAATAATTGAGATCCGTCAGATGCAACTAACTTGTCACCCTCATCATATACTCATTGTTTTATCTGATGAAAGGACGAAGCCCATCCCTAATAGTTAATGCCAAACTGACAGAGACGGTGGGTGTATTTAATGATATTTTTAAATAAATATTTGTTTTTTTTATAAAAATATATCTTTAGAATATTGGTATATAAGAGTTAAATAATAATTAGATGTTACATATTAATTATTTTATATGAGGGGCAAATGTCGAATAACCACATTGTGGATAGAGAAAAATCCTCAAATATGGAATCCAATGGCATGCTGCGGTTTTGAAGTGGGAAATATGGGCATACGCCAGCCGGCTGTGAAGTGTTTGTTCTGTTTTGACAGCCAAGTCAAAATTAAATAATGGCTATGGTTATGAAATTGGAGCAACCTCTATCGTCTCTTATTGGCTGGGCCAAAAATACACGCCCAGACAAATTCCTCACTGCCAATCAAATCCATACACCTCTATGTCCTTTGCATATCAGAATTCATTTAATGCATGGCTACGTCCAAGTTTATTATGAGAATAATATGAATATATATATCTTTCTCGCTTTTTAGGGATTGGAAGAGTTGGTTTGCTCCATATTTTTGCTTGCCAAGTGTTTTCCCATAAATTAACCTCTTTATTAAGAACTTGTAATGCTCATCAGTGTCATCACATCTTTGGCAAGAAAATACTAGTTATCCTTCTCCCTCCTTCCCATCTTAAAAATGTTTTCAACAACCCTTTGGTATTACATGTTTTTTCTTTAAACTATCTGCGACACTAGTAATTAGCCTTCTCCTTCCAAGCGTTGCCAACTAAAAGAGGTGTTATAGAAGCTAACTCACAATAAGGATCCAGATTTAGTAAATACCTCTTTGGTGTAGAAAAAAACAAAACACATAAGTATTTACCAGTGTCTCTTACTCAACCTCAAAAGTATGCTAGACCCTCTTCCCTAATCATCCTTAAAATTAGGTCCTCATAGCACGTAAATTAGCTCCCAATAACACCTGACTATATGAATCTATGGAGACTTCATAATCTTTTTACAAATGACTTAACACATGATTATAGGCCTACAAGTCTTTTGAATAGACCTTTAACATGTAACTGAAAATAGTTGTAAAGAATCTTCCTCCACAAACACTTTTGTTGTTGTTTGCCCCAAGCTTCTAGTTAATTTTGGTGTCCACTAGCCTATTGGAACCTCAATTCGCACTGTCTCTGGGCCAATTTGGATGCTTCTACCACAAGAGACTCCCCCATGTCTGTCACAGGCCTAGAGGTTATTCATGGACTATTTTGTAATTGACCAGTAGATCAAAGACTTTTTTATAATTTTCTAGTAGTTATGAATATTTTTCTTTTTACATAGAAAATTAGATTAATTCATTTAAAACATTTTACACTAATTATAAAGTGCAAAACCATTTTCGTTAGTTTTCTAGAGAAGATGTAGTGGGTGAGACATTGTAATGTCTCTTCCTCATACAATCCATTTTCTTCCTTAAACTCTTTAGGGAGGAATGGCCATTTTTTCATACTATAAGCGATCAGAGAAATATTGCACTAATTATAATTCTTTTATTTTGATGGAATAAAATAAAATAAGGCATAACACTAAACTCAAACCCTTTCCCATATCGAGTCTTGACTTTACTTTATTCCAAAACTTTTTCTTTTTCTTCTTGGAGCTCTTCTTCTCTTTCTGTTCTCTTAGAGTTGTAGTTGTAAGACAGGCAAATATAAGCTTCCTTGCATCTGTAGTCCTTAGGATGACAGATGGTCCTCATCATGCCAATCCAGGTGACACCACTCCTTTGATAATCGCGCTCGCCTCCATTTTCTTGGCAACATCTACTATAGCATAGAAACTCTCTTTCTTTTTCGCCAATCAGTGATGAGCACTTACTGTGCAACCTCATGGCATACCATCTTGCTTTCTTTCTCTATATCATTTTGTGCGTCATACAAAGGTTAGTCTGTGGTACATCTTGATAGACATGCTGAATGGACAATCAACATACTTCTCGAGGGACACTCCTAGGGATATTTTTCCTGGGTAATAACATAACATAAACATATGGAATCATGGGTCATCCAACATCACCTCTCACATATCATGAAATAATGTAATGCAACATATCTCGTGTTCTAATGTAAAATATTATTGAATAATCCTGATGTATGAACATGCCGTAAATATGTCATTTTTCTATATTATAAAATATTTTAGTTCATATCTACTCACCTGGCAATAAATGTATTGATGAATCTCTAGTTCGTCACTGAGGTCTATGTGTCCTGGGGTCCAATATTGTATTTCGGACTTAGGATTAGAAACTAACTATAAACTATGAAAAATCTTTTAAGAATACCCTCATTATTCCCCACAAGGCATAACACTAAACTCAAACCCTTTCCCATATCGAGTCGTGACTTTACTTTATTCCAAAACTTTTTATTTTTCTTCTTGGAGCTCTTCTTCTCTTTCTGTTCTCTTAGAGTTGTAGTTGTAAGACAGGCAAATATAAGCTTCCTTGCATCTGTAGTCCTTAGGATTGCAGATGGCCCTTATCATGCCAATCGAGGTGACACCACTCCTTTGATAATCGCGCTCGCCTCCATCTTCTTGGCAACATCTACTATAGCATATAAACTCTCTTTCTTTTCCGCCAATTAGTGATGAGCACTTACTGTGCAACCTCATGGCATACCATCTTACTTTCTTTCTCTATATCATTTGCCTACCCCACATACTATAAAAGATCGGTGAATTGATATGTATACTCATCTACACTCATCTCATATGTCTAATGAAATTTCTCATACTCTAGTATCTTTAGTTCTCTTGAATTGTCAGGGAATGTCCACTATGTAAATTCTGTAGAAAACTGATCCCATGTCAACTCCTCTACCCTTGGCTTAATGTATACTCTATACCACTCCTGTGCTTTCTTGCATCAGAGGGTGAATCTAGCCATTTAATTTTCCCTACTATCATATGCCCCAGCTTAACTGTAATAATCTTCACGGCCTTGATATGCTCAAATAGATCATCTCTCTCTTTGTACTTGGGAGCTTCCAACAACAAGTAATCAGTCATCTTAGTCTTTCCACTACTCTCCGAAGCTACTCTAAGTGTATGAGATGGTGGGGCAACTTGTTTTGTAGTAGGTTATGGAACTGATGTGACTAATGGGGCTTGATTCTTTAGTATTGCCTCTCAGTAGCTATAGTAAGGTGGGTATATTACATAAGGTGGGTAAGGTGGGTAGTATGATGGATGAGGCATGCATGAAGGGTAATATGGGTAGTTCTGGTACCTTGAGGTGTCACTACTAAGATACCCATAACCACCCCCAAAACCATAGTAATGTGGTAGAGGTACTAACTCTTAAGCTGATTCATCACCCTAACCACTAGTATACCCTTCCACTTCTCCTCCAACACCCATACCTAGTTTTTCATCCCTTCTATCCATATCCTTCGTTGGCAAGTCATCATGGAAATCCTAAAAGGCTCTACCCTGTCCTTGTTTACATCAAAGGACCTTCATGAGTCTTTTGATATATCTCCATATGAGCTCCTTCTTGCTCTGTGCCTTATTGTGGATGTGTTATGGAGATCCTCTAATCCCTAATGTTTAGGAGGAACTCCTGATAAACAAGTTGTTCGTAATGATGCACTCATATTAGCTTATGTTAATAACATAAAATATCGTATATTGTTAACACAACATTTAGTTCATGTGTCACTACTGAACACCTGACACATTTTCGACGTCGGATTTGGAATTTTCGATCGGAATATTCGTGAAATATTCAAAAAATGAACTAAAATAGTGTTTGGAAAGTAAAATGCTAAGTTATAAAAGTATAAGATCTAAAATGTAAAATGTAAGGACAAGAATGAACAAATAGAAAAGTTGAGGGACTAAAGTGAAATTTGGCTAGAGCTAACCTGAAAAGTCAAGTGCAACAGCTGAACCCATATTGCCACCTCTATTATAAATAGTGGAGGCAGCCGGCCAAAGGAGAAATTTGGGCCAAATTCACTCTTCTCTTAGTTTTCTCTCAACAAACTAAAGCTCTATAGAAATCTAAGAACAATTGAAAGCAAATTTAGTAAGGAAACCAAGTTGAAAGCAAGATTAAAGAAGAAAAGGAAAGTTGAATAACAAGGAAGAACTTGAAGGAAAAATTGATCCGAATCTCCAATAGATTCAAGCCTCAATCCAAGTTAGTTAAATGTTCTAAACAATGACATCACAAGAGAAATAAGGCATGCAAATGGAATTAGGGAAGTTTAAGTAAATTTAGAGAAAAGTGGAAAATCGACCAAATGAAGAACATAAGAATGATGTATGTATGTTTAAATGAATTTAATGAGGCTAGAAACATGTTAGTAATGTTAAAATGGAAATGCATGTAAAGGAATTGGGGAGAATCTAAGGTTTAGGTTTATAAAAGTTTAAGTGAAAATGTTGAATGTATGATGATAAGTGGAATGCATGTGTTAGAAATGATGTTAGCTAAGATGTTAAATGATGATGGAATGTTTTAGAAATGAATTGAGGTTGAGTTGCAGGTTTTGGGCATAGAAATCATACTGTAACCTAAGTTTTGGCTACTGCAAAAACCCAGGTTCAGCTACCTAAAGGGAGTTTAGGCTGCCAAAATTGGGAAGCAACTCAGAGGAAGGAATGAAGTCCAGCTTCGACCGTTGAAGGTGGGACTTTCAGCCACCGAATCTAGTGGCAAAGGATAACAGTGGCAGCCAAACTTGCTGCCGAAAGTGAGACTTTTGTTACGGACGGATTTTAGGGCCTAGGAGTTAGGTGCCTAAAAAGATGAGATTAACATGAAAATGAGTAAGTGAGGTAAGAAATGAGTTTAAGGAAGTGGAAATTAGGAAAGAAAATAGAAAAGAAACTATGTGAAAACAAAAGAAATGAGGAAAAGAAAAGAAGTGAAAAATTGAAATGAGTTGGGAAATGGAGAGAGGTGTCAAAATACATAGA
>CAOGCB011373299.1:0-12549 GCA_948266635.1 Cnidoscolus chayamansa | reverse complement strand
AAACACCTACCCAATTTTATTAAATTATTATTATTAAATATTTTTTATTAAATTATTTGATATTTGAAAATTTTATTCTATTATTTATAATAAAATAATGAAATGAAAATTCTATTTTACTAAATATGCATTCGGATAGTCTAAAATATCGATAATTAGCTCTCGATTTTTAGTCGAAAAACAACATCGATCAAAACATATTAATGTATTATTTCACGGGGTAGAAAGTATAACTAACTTTCTACGAATTTTCTATTTATCATTTATAATAATTTTATTTTAATTTTTACCTCTTTTTCTCCTGTTTAATCAAAGTAAAATTTAACTTAGATGACAAACCATGCATGCAATTACGAAGAATTCTGTTGTTTACAGGTAGCTTTTTGGAACTCCATTTATGACATTTTAGTTTTGCTATGTTATCTATTGAACATATTAGAAAATGCTGAATTTGTCTCCAAAAGATTCACACATCTGGGTACACCTTTCTTTCTTGTTTCCGAGAAAGGAAGTGACATTAATCAAAGCTTTGAAATCCTGGTTCCATAGACGTCCTATGCTTTCACAGATTATCCAATTTTCATCTTCTTCATAGGCTTATTTCTTGGGAAAATTAAAAAAAAATAAAAAATTATTGTGATTTTATGTTTTCACTTTGTAATATTCTTTGTCAATTTGATACTTTTTGTTATACTTCAGTAACAAACATAGTTTAATCTGTTTTTTGCTATACTTCGTTATAGATGATTGATGCTAAATCTTTGCTAACATGTTGCAAAACGTCAGGGACAAAGGCCTCTCAATAACATTAAGCTTAAATCAGAATCTTGTTTGATACAGAGATCATAAACTACTCATCACAATGGCATATCAATGTCCTTCTTTGCTTTAGAATCGAAGGAGCATATGAATCCTGTAGCATCTACCTTCAAACATAACTTGAAGAGAAAGAATCACCAACAAAGATTACTTGCCTCTATTAATTAGCATATGTTTGATTCCTTGCCTTAACAAGAATCCTACTTGAACTTCTCATCAAGTCATCCTCTTTTCCTTATCGGCTTACCAAGAAATCTTCATAATCCCCTTCATGTTGTATTCTCCATTTCCTGTCAGACTCGTTGTTGCTATTTTTCTATCATGCCTCTCCGCCATGAGAATAACCCATACTTCATTACACCACAACAACAGAGTGAACGCCAGCATCCCCAGTCACCGACTACTCCTACTCCTCCAAGGTCGCTGTCACCACATCACCCACAGGACCCGCCACAAAGCCGACGTGTTCCGAAACCTCATCGTCAACGCTCCAAGCAACGGGAACAGGTTGATGTCCAAGATAAACGGAAGCAACCATCCTCCCTACCCCAATCCCGTCCACATCATCAACGGCCTGATGGTGAATACCGTAGCCCATGGTTGTTTCCGTATCATCCAGATGAAGACAACCGCAGTCATGATCCACAGCGTGATGGCAAATACAGTAGTCCTTGGATTCCCCCACCATCCCAGAGTCCAGATGAAGCAAGAAAGTTCAGTCCCCAGCAGACTCGTTCACAAGATCAAGATCAGCATCCCAAGAAGCTCAAAAATACCCAGCTAACAGAACCAAAGGATCAAGACCACTACCCTCTCCATTCCACAGCCAATGAGAGCCTCCCACCAGCACAGCAGCAAGACCGTTATCGCCATCATCGTGGTTTGAGGGCTCCAGCACCCCAGCGAACCAGGCCAATAACATGGTTAGGTGCAGTCTTGTGCGCCATTTTCTGGATTGTAGTATTCCTAGGAGGCCTAATTGTGCTCATTGTGTATCTAGTCTATCGCCCACGTAGCCCTCGTTTCGAGGTGTCTAGTGTCACATTGAATGCAGCCTATATCGATGCAGGTTCTCTGCTGAATGCTGATATCTCTGTGTTGGCAAACTTCACCAATCCAAACAAAAAGGTTAGTCTGGGGTTCAATCATATGATCATTGATCTATACTACGGGAATACTCTCATTGCTACCCAATATATCGATTCTTTCTCAACACCAAAGGCTGAGTACAGGTTTGTCAATGTTCATATGATAACGAGTCAGGTTCGGCTTCCCTTAGGAGACAGCGCAATGCTTCAGGATCAGATAAATAGAAATGGAATCATATTTAACGTCAAAGGAGTATTTCGGGTGCGATCTAAACTGGGGAATTTCTTGACATACTCTTATCGACTTTATGGTCACTGTACCATAATGGTGACAGCCCCTCCTACTGGTGTCCTGAAAGCAACCAGATGCATAACAAAACGTTGAGCTGCTGGTATCCTCATTAGTATTAAGAATTGATTTTGGACATTGTCAAGAATGATGCTTCCTTGTTGCCTAAATAGCATCAATTTCCATTTTTGAGTCTAATAACAATTTTTTCAAGGAATTGCCACTTCTCAGCTTTGGAATATGTCAACCCCATTTCCGTTACATTTTGCGTACTCTTTTTTTAGAGAGAGAGAGAGAGTAAACGTTTCAATGAACTCGAAATGTATGGAAATCATCTGCAAATTTCAGAAGCATGTGCTAGAAAAATGTAACTATATATGTATTCTTTGTGGATTCATAACCAATTACAGGAGAGTTTTCCTTGCTGATCACTCCATGTCCCCAAAGTATTTTGCAGAATTTGACATTTACAAGGGCCGAGCCCAAGTTCCAACCGCATCCAGAAAAAAGAAAATAGTGCGAGATAGAGAGTTATAATAATACTCGTAGCATAAAAAAAAATGGAGAAAACTTCTCCTTTCAATATGTTTTATTTACAAATGACGACAATTACAGAATGCCTCAAAATCCCGGCTAGCCCTTTTCACTCCTCCACATGGAAAAACGGTAAAAGAAAACAATACACGAATCCTGACCAGCCAGTTTAACTCGTTACCAAAATGACCAAATAAAGCTTCCATAATAATTTAAAAAAAAAAAAAAGAACACAAATTCCTCCCTTCAAAATCTCCTATAATGATCTCTCGTAAAGAAGGGATGCCTGAGGGCTTCATGAGCTGTAAGTCTGTTGGAGGGATCATACCTAAGAAGACCTTGCAAGAGATCAATAATATCTCCAGCGGAGTGATCAACATGCTGCATTACTAGATTCTGCCAATAGAAATACGTAAAACAAAAAAATAAATGAGATGGGACTTATCCTATGATAAAATTTTCTGAAACACGTCCATGTGAATGGAGTGATATAATTCCAAGGTAACAAAAGCAGCTCGTATTCACCTGAAGGCGAGGTAACTTCACGACTGCTTTGATGCTTTCCCGAGAGGTTGCACCATCCGGCCAGTCCAACCTGCCCCTTCTAACATACTTCTCTGCATGCCGGCTGAATCAATCGCAACCCCCACCCACAAGAAGAAAAAAGGTTATATATCTTGATGTAATTGCATTTTCTTTGCAAATATTAGATGCTAAATATAACATTATCAGAAAACCACATACTCCGTTCTTCTCAACATGTGCTGAGGTAGTGGGCCTAAAACCCTCTCCATCATGGCCAAGTGTTCTAAGTTCTCATGTGTCTGAAACAATGCTTCTCCCTGCAAACAATTATACTTGTATTATTTAAGCTTTTTGGTATTAGAACTTACTTTCTCAACTTTCAGAGACTGTGAACCTACTGAGCAAAGTTCTACCAAGATACAACCAACACTCCATATATCACAAGGATAACTCCATCCAAGCCCTGCTCAACAAAACAAGCTAATATATTAATTGCAACAAAAAAAAATGATAAAAGTTCCATGCAGAGGCTAAGCACTAGCTCAATAACATACCAAGAATAACCTCAGGTGCACGGTAGTGCCGGGTTGAGACAATATAATTGTGCTCATGATGTCCATAAGCTGTGCTTCCAAAATCAATAACCTTAATAGCACTTGACTTAGGCAACCTCTTGTAATAGGCCCCCTCAGCTGGTGAGACTGATGGAAACTGCAATAGTAGAATACTGATGAGGATAAAATTGACAACAGCTTACTACCAGGAATTAGAAAGCAAAACATAGTACAAAGTGATGCAGAAACATTTCTGATGAAAGGCGGACCTTGTAATCTGGTATTTTCACATACTCAGGAGACACAAAAAGAATATTCTCTGGCTTCAAATCTGTATGGATGAGGCGCAAATCATGCATGACTGCAGACAATAATGTTTAAAGAATCAAAACAAGCATTATAATAGTCCAGCCTCAATGCTGACAATGCCTTGGTAAAAAATGAATTCCGCAAGGAAGAAAATAGAGAAAGGAATAACTTTTATCAACTGTGTTCAGTAAAGGTGAAAAAGGAAAACCTAAACTTTATAATAACGTTATCCATGCAATGTGAAGAAAATAAGCTTCGCAATTAAGGTAAAGAAAATAGCAGAAGCAATGGCCACACACATGCTACACATTCCAAGAGTTGTCTGCCAAGCTCACGGACAAGATCAACCGGAAATGGGCGATAATTATTTTTCCGAAGAAAATCATACAAGCTTGGTCCAAGCATCTCAAATACCTGTTAAACCATTTAAATCCACCACCAAATCTTAATCCCCAAAATATTATGAAGATGGGGAAATGACATTATTGTAAACAAATAAATACTTACAATACAGATATGATTACGATAATCAAACCAGTTTCGTATTTGAACACAACTGCAAGGAATAAACCCACTTAACAATTACACAGTTTACCTCAAAGCCTACTAAGAAGCAAACAAATATTACTGCAATTGCACTCACCGACTGCCCATTCTGTCGTACTTTCCTAGCAGGTGGAGCACATCAATTTCCAACATTGCTGCTTCACGATATTTCTTTGTACTTCGTACAACTTTTATGGCAACCAACTCTCTTGCTTCCCTATCCCAGCATTCCAAAACCTGGCCGAAAGTGCCTGTAGAATAATAAGAATTTAAAAATACACATACTATTAGGACATAGTTTCGTCCATAGAGAAGCTTGAGAAAAGAGGCAAGAATAATAAAGAATCTGATTAGATTCCACGGTGTGAAAGTATACTAACCTTCACCAACTTTTCTCTGGATCTTGTCTGCAGGTACACAAACAAAGGAGCATAAGTAAAACTTGCAAAATAAAATTAGAGCATACAAAGACCCAAAAAAATTTACATTAATAAGCATCAAATCATTTAAATTTACAGAGCCAGTGAAAAGATAGAAATAATTAGAAAGATAATGTTTTAAATAGAGGAAACTTGTTGTTAATGCTATTGTTCTGCCTTCATACAGACACACACACACACATATATATGCCATTAGCTAGGCAGTATTTAGTTTCATGGGGAAACTAGGAGTTTTTTTGCAGAAAATAACTGAGGATTTGATGGATTAAAACAAATCAACTTAATTTACACACACACACACACACACACACACACACACATATATATATATATATATATATAAAACAACAAAATTATAAAAATGGTCTTGAAAAACTTTAACTTAAATTTCTGTAAAATATAAACCCTAGATAGCACAGAAAGACAGAGAGATAATTGAAAAGGAGAAGGCAATATTATTTATGTAACAACAGGCAATTAATTTTTGAAGCTTATGCAACAGAGGAAGTCACATTATAATGTAAGAGCCTATTCAATGGTGATTCAGTGTAATTACAGCGAGAGGTTAAATTCTCCCCGAGAGCAAACATGTAATGTCCATCTTTGTCATCGTCTCGCCATGGGGGAGAGCCTTTTTGAGCCAATCCCTTTACAAATAGACTGGCATGGTCTGGAAGTACCCTTGATGGTCCAATGCTTGTTCCATTTCCAACCTCTTGCCCATAATACAATCCTGACTGAGCCTACACACAGTCATTTGTTCATTTTTCGCAACACAAACAGTGATTAAAAATTACCCTTTTCCTTAATAATTCACTTCCCTGATGTTCTCTTGTACTAGACCAAATAACAACTCCATAATTTTTTTTATAGTACCAGAGCAATCAAATTACAAACATCACAAGAAAGAAAAAATGAACATCAGAAAATACTAAGCACTCAGATTCTAAATCCATGGAATTACTGTACAATGTCTATGCCATATTTAATTCAACTTGATGAAACTCAACACAACAATTCTCAATCACACTAGTTGCAGTTAGCTATATTACGAATCCTTCTTCTGCAATTTGCTCTATGCAGGGTCCAAACTTCTATTCCCTGTTGTGATGCTATGAATAAAGAAATTAGACTATAAAACCAGGGAAAAAACTTCAAATCAAATAAAGGTCATCTTGAACAATAACCCAGATAATTTGGCAAAGAACCTAAGGTTCTATATGTTTTGACATTTCTCAACCAATTACATGATTTCATCAAGCCATCTGGATTGACGTAATAAAATTCACTAATCTAAATGGAGTTAAATTTTCCAGGAGGAAATTGGAGGATCATTCCTTTCCCTCTCATTCTCTCTAAAATTCCATTAAAATCCTTGAGCATCAGACAAATGAAAAAATTTCACGAAATCCATAAAGAAAAATCAGGGCCATCAAGGACATATTCCCATAATCTTTTTAGAGGGAAGCAAACAAAGCGATATAAGAGTTTGATTAAAAATCAGATCTAATTTAAAATTTCCTTAAAAGAAAAAGAACAAATAATACCTTTGTGTGAGCTTGAGGAATATCCCAGGCAAACCTAGGTCTCTTCCTGGGACGACGATCCATATGATTGTGAGGAAACTGAGTGACATAATCCATCTCCATATGACAATTGATAGGAATTCAAAACCTGATCCTGATCGATTGATCTGTGATCGATTAAGCTTCTGCAAATGGGAATAATTGCCCTAACCCTAGTTCTTCCGGATTTCTTCTCCAATAGTTGATCTAGACCGTTCGTTTTTGTTGACCGTAGTTAGTTAGACATGCCTGGAGTTCAACCCTTGGTTGAGTTAGCTATTTCTTAAAAAGTGTTCTCTTTTTTTTTTTAAAAAAAATAAATAAATTCTTTGAATATTTCTCAGTAAATGGAAAATATAATAATTTATTTAAGATTTTATTTTTTCATAAGAATATTTTTGAAATAACATTTTCTTAGCATATTAATAAAATATATTTTTAAAATTAAAGATTTTAACACGTGTAATATAGCAGGATCAGGTTAAAGTCCATAAATATATATATATCAATTGAAGTATGCAGCCCACTCCAAGTGAAATTTAAATATAAATCAATGAGCTATAAGTTATACTTCTTGGATTTTGGGGGATTGGCCCAGTCTTCTTTAGCTCACTGCCAATTTGGCCTCTAAATAAAAGAGTATGTCTTTATTGTATCAAACATTTAATGAAAAGTCCACCTAATATTAAATGCAGGGTGAAATGCCGGAAAAGAGAGGACTGAAAACATGCTCCTGAGTAGTTTTCAATTGGCAGAAAATGATCATTCCGTGATGATTGCTTTGTACCGACTATGAATAAGAAAACCCTTAAAAAGAAACAGAAAATATATTCAACCCTCAGTTGCTAGAACGCTCCGCGTGTTTACATTCAAGACGTGTGGATTTCATCACTATCATTCAATATTCAATGTAAATCTACGATTGCCCGTCTAACATTCGGTCAGATTAATTACAATTTAAAAAAAAAAAAAACTATATTGAAAACTCCAAAATGGATTTCGCCCCTCGCTTCCAGCAAGATAAGAACAGTAGCTCTTTCCTTGCGTTATAATTCCAACAAAACCTATAAAAAGAAAAGATCGCGGGAACCTCTGAAAAGCCATAGAAACATGGTGTAGCTTTAAAGAAGATAAGCAGAATAATAGGTGAAATATCAGGGGGAAAAATCGAACGAGAAAAAATTGCAACTTCCCTGAAAAAGAAAGAATAGTGCAAACTGCATTGTGACATATTCTGAAATCATTTACGAGAGTGCATTGTGCAGGTGCAAATCTTCAGAGTCAACAGCACAAAAATGAGATCGCTTTGAACAAGGCGCAATGCAATGAACTACCCTTTCTTGAATGTAAAAAATTGTGCAAGTTCAAGATAAATACACCACAAAAAAGAAGAAAGAAAAAAGAGAAGGTATAATCATAAAAAGGGTTCAGAAAGCTCCATTTCATTTGAATCCTGTTGTTGTGTTTCTGGTTTCCGAAAGCCCACAAAGTCGATTCCAAGCCACTGCCATGGCCAACATACATATCTAGGACCATTTCGTCCCCTCGACTCTTCTCGGGTTTCAAACTCTTCAAGCTGATGGCTAAGCTCCTCCACTCTATCCCTCAGCCTAGATGCCCTCATGTCAGCCATTCTCAACGACTTCTCAGCTGCCTCTCTTGCTGCCATAGCAGCAGCTGCCGTCTCTTCTTTGAATTTCAGTTTTTTCTCTGATTCTATCATGGCTAGCCGTGTCTCTTCAAGTTCCTGTTTTAGTGCCGACAGCTGCATATACACAACCAAGTACATAATAAATAGGCACCCAAACCTTCATTACAACTTGCTTCAATAAACAATAGCATAAAAGGAGAATAGGATTCACAATCTTTGTTTTATATATTACACTACTCTTAAATAAAAATAATAATACAAAAATAGACATCACATATTCAAATTGCCACGATACTAAAATCAATGATGCTTCACATGTTTCAGTCAGCAAGTACTTGCAAATCATGCTATATTCATTGAATTTGGAAAGAATGAATGGCACCGGATCATAATCAAACTGTCACGAAATTGCCAATTTTTTTTATTCTATCCCATTACCTCTAGTTCTTCAATTTAAATGCAAACATTTTATCCTTTATTTAGCCAATACTATAATAATTTGCTTATCAGTCACCTATTAGTGTTCCCAAGCATTTACAGAACTTATTTAGCTGTATTGGAATTAATGAGATTCCATGCTCCAATTAAGGGGGAGTACTGTGGAAAATTATTCCTATTTTTTATGTAAGATTTCTGTTCCTAAATAGGTAGAATAATTTATATTTATATATTCCTATTTATGGGAATTTGATTTATTTCTCTTTAGTTGGAGAATCCCTTAATTTATGGTATCATGCCTTGGGTCTTTCATTATATTATATATACGAAGAAGCTTATTGTGTTGTGAGAATGGAACATGATTAAATATAGATATAACCTTTTGAGGTTTTGTGTTCGTGGACATAGGCTCTTAAGCCTAACTTAAGAAAATCTTCTCTCATTATTTTCTTCTTTCTCTTCTATTATTCTAACTTCAACATGTTGTCAGAGTTTTTGATTCTTTAGAGCTTCAGATACTGTTTATTGATATTGTTCATGGGCACTATTTGTCAGTACTGTTAATGGGAGCATTGTTCATTGGTAATATTATTGACACTGTTCATGGATACTGTTCATCGGCACTGTTCGCAACTAAGTTTGGGTGTCTTATTGGTGTCTTTTATGCAACTTATGAGTTGTTTGTATTGATATTTCCTTGCAGCATTGTCTTTGTAGAGGGAATTTTTGTGTTTATGTTTCCTTGCAGGCATTGACCTGGAAAGGGACTTTGTATCTATGTTCCTCGCCAACATCAACTTTGGAGAGGGCAGTGCAATTTTAGGGGTTGTTTTGTCTTTTGTTGCTTCTTGCAAGTGCCTTTATCTAAGTGTTCTCAAATCTTCTTATGAGCCGCTGCAAGGAAGTTCTGGCTTCTACATAGGATCTCATTGAGGACTGTAATTGATGAGATCCCACCCTCCAATTAAGGGGAGCGTTATGCAAAATTATTCCATTTTAGTGTAGGATTTATATTCCTAAATATGTAGAACAATTGTATGTTTATATACATCCTTATTTAAGGGGATTTGATATATTCCTATTTAGTTTGAGAATCTCTTAATTTGCAGTATCATGTTTTCAATAAGAACGCTTATGCATTATGAGTATAGAACATAATTAAATATACATACAAGCCCTTTGAGTTTCTGTGTCCCTTGATGTAGGCTCTCGCCGAACAACGTAAATCTTCTCTTATTATTTTCTTCTTAAATTTTATTATTCTAACTTTACAAGCTCTATATCTCTCCCATCAAGAATCAAGATTTATTTTGGAAGTTCAATAACATAACAAGTTTATTGGAAAGGTATAATCAAATTCCATATATGAGAAAGATGTTCATATGACCAAGAAAGTGTCAGATTAACATATTGATAAAATTTTATGGCTAAGTTGGTGAGCATACCTGAGCTGCAAATTCTTGCTCAACAGCTCCGCCAGCAGCAGCCTCTTGCTCTGCTGCAACTTTCCATCTTGTTATTTCTTCTTCAGCAGCAGCAACATCCAGCATTAGCCCTTCAACCTATAATGCCAGAGTGAGAAAGCTGATAGTTGATTCAATAAAGGACAAAAAAGCAATGGAGTTTTCTCAAAACTAGTACAACAATGCAGTTCCATAAATTTTCACACGCTCCAAAGCGTCCAATATAAAAATATTAAATTATCAAATTGACCGAAAAAAAAAACTCACACTTTCATTTGCCACTCTCTCCTTCTCTTCAAGTTCCTCTATTCTACGCATTCTATTGTCCAATTCCTTTGCCTGAGCATCTATATGATCCTTAAGTAAACTCACTTCTGCCCTTAACACAGTAACATGGCACACAAAAGAAAGAAATATCTGGTAAGTACATAAATAGAAAATCTACCTCCTCACTATCAGTATGCAGCGTTATGAGTTCAGGTATGTTAGAAGTACCTCAATTCCTCCACAGAATGCTGCAGCTCAATGATCTCAAGTTGAGATGTCTTGACAATATTCTCCAGTGCACCAGCCTGTATACAATGTATGAGCGCAAGGACAATTTATGATGTAATATTCAAAGCAAAACTCCAATAACATTAAGCAAACAAACTATAAAGAGCAGTTACCAAAGTGTATATTTCATCCTCTTCTATATCTAAAGAGCCATCTTGATCTTGAGAAATGGGAACCTTATGATCTTCAAGAATCTCACTAAATCTGAAATTTATGCCAACCTCTTTTAAGCCGTTCTCTGCAGCTTTGAACAATTCGTTTGTTTTGGAAGATTGATCCAATCTCGACCTCTTTGATAAAGCACTTCTAAGTAAAGAACCAATATGTTCTTTTTCCTTAACTAATCGACCTAATGATTCATTCAAACTCTTCGTTTCACGACTCTTCTCCTCCAACAAATCCCTTGTTTTTTCCCCAACAATTCTAGCTAAATGAGAAATTGATTCCATCCCTGCTAAAGAAGCACGTATATTCTCTTCCATGTCCGTGTGTTGTGGAAGAAACAAGGACTCCGACAACTCTGAATCCAGATGATCAGCATCAACTATCTTGATAACATCATAAAGCCGGTCATGAATTGTTGCCACTAAATTCAACTGGTCAATCAATAAAGGCCTCTGCAATTCCATCCTTGACTCCAAATTCCTCAATTTATCATCGTACTCACTAATTAACTCCCTCAGCTCCAAAGCTTCATTTTCTACCAAATTTGTCTTCTCAAGCATCTCTCTCTCAATCTCAGAAACCTTCCCTTCCTTTTCGACAACACTCTTCTCTAACTTCTCAATCAACGAATTCTTCTTCTCCACTTCATCTCTTAATCTACTAATTGTAGCTTCAAGTTGAGAAACCTCAATGGCAATCTCGTAGTTCCTCTGCTCGATCTGTTCTCTTGCTTCATTTCTAGATTTTGCAGTGGCATCAATCTGCCTAAGGAGCTCCTCAACGACTTCATTTGTCCTCTTAATAACCCCGTAAGCAACAGCCGGCAATCCAATGTATTTCTGAGACCTAGGCAACCCTGACGCAGCAAAATTCTTGAAGTTACTCACTTTCCCTGATATCTTCTCAATTCCGCTGACTAGCATGTGCCTCGAATTCTCGATCTCCGATTGCAATTCATCCCTAGCTTTGACCGCCTCCTCAAATTGCTTCCGAATTTCATCTCTCTGCTTGACAGACTCCTCCTTAAACTTACTCAATTCCGCAGTTATTCTCTCCTTCTCTTTCAAAGCCTCTTCCTTCTCGCGCACAGCGTCATCTCGCTGTCTCCCGCACTCGTCTCGCTTCCTGATCGCCTCATGTGCGAGCGCCTTTAACCGATTGAAGGAAACCTGCAGTTCTGACTTGGACGTCTCGGCTGCCTCACGAGCAGCTCTCTCGCGATCGAGCTCAGCGAGCAGGTCCCGATATCTGTCTATGGATACTATATCTTCAGAACTCGGACTTGTAATGACGATCGGCACCGGATCTTCCCCCTCCACATCGCTCAAAACGGCGTCGTTGTCGTCACCAGCACCACTGGCCATTCCAGAATGAATTAAACTACTACAGCGCGTGATGAATCCATAACACTTATCATTCAATGTCTAATTAATGAAACTTAGAACCGAGATTAGATATAAACCGAAGTAAATGATTGCTTGGAACGAAAGGAAAATCGATGTTGAGATTTCGGTTAGAAGCGAAACGAAATCGGAGAGAGAGAGGATGAGCTCCGTAGGTGTAATCACCGGAAGAAGAAGAAGAAGAAGAAGGAAGCTGAAGACGAGA
>CAOGCB011372849.1:0-65519 GCA_948266635.1 Cnidoscolus chayamansa | reverse complement strand
GGAAACCGCAAAAGCATAAAAAACCCCCAGAAATTTAATAAGTTTTACAAAATAAATGTATAAAAACAAATTAAAAAATCAATTTGAACACTTTAAAAAACATTAATCAAAAAAATAATCAATTTTTACCACTCCACAAACTGACACCCACCTCTGTCTGGGTAGAATATCTCTCTATAGCTCATATATATATATATATATATATATATATATATATATATATATATATATATATATATTTTGCCATTGTGTTTCTTATTCTTTAATAGTAAAGGAATGATCATATTTGAAATATATCCCATTTTCTTTTTTCTCAAAAAACAATGTCTTGCAGATATGTTGCCCCTGAATATGCAAATACTGGTCTTTTGAATGAAAAGAGTGATGTTTATAGCTTTGGCGTTTTGCTTTTGGAAGCTATTACTGGACGAGACCCTGTAGACTATGGCCGTCCTACCCATGAGGTACACAAGAACTATTTTTTGCTTAAAGTTTGTTAACATGCTGAAAATGCAGTTATTAAATTGTAGGAATCAATGATCTTCGACAAACTACTTAAATTCACTGTGGTTTGGATCTCCTAGCAGCTTTCGGGCTAGAGTTTTTTCAAGATAATATAATTAACTTCACTTTGGTTGCTTGCATTGAATCTGTCTTAAGGGTTGCTAGATGTGTTTTGAATGGGCTAACAAGTAGACTGAGCAGCTTCTGTTCTTTTCTTGATTGTCAATTCAACATGTATGCATTTCATGTTTCCAAAAATCCGTTCCTTGTTGTTGCTTGCATGATTTCGTTCCATGGTTGGAGTAACAAGATTACTAGGAATGAACTTGTCTCATCAAATGCTCTTAGCAACAATGTGAATTGTTTTATTTTCTGAGGATACTAAATCGTTGAGTCTAGTGGTTTTCACTAGGTCTCTGCGTTAGATATTTAATTTTCCATTCTAATCAGCTTCTTTTTGAATATATCTATATGCTCTGTTAAGGTTGCAGTTCATTTCTATCTGGCTGCACTATCTATTCTGGTGTTGCTTATTCACCATAAGCAGATTCAAGAATGGCATTAATCATAAAACTGCCTGAATTGCAGGTAAATCTCGTTGATTGGCTGAAAATGATGGTTGGAAGCAGGCGGTCTGAAGAAGTTGTAGATCCAAATATTGAGGTAAGGCCATCAACACGAGCTCTAAAACGGGCCCTCTTGACTGCTTTGAGGTGCGTTGATCCAGATTCTGAAAAAAGACCCAAAATGGGCCAAGTTGTACGGATGCTTGAATCCGAGGAGTATCCTATTCCAAGAGAGGTTAGTTTTTTTTGTCTTCAATCTTGCAGCACAAAGATGCATCTTATACATTTAGGCTGAAACTTGTATATGACTTGGTTCCATCTTTCATTTTTTCACTGCATGGTTTATTGTGATGCACCACATAGTCAAAATATAATGATTCTATGCTCTTTTCACTTTTTCATGAAAGCATTGATTTTAGTTGTTCCATAGACTCAAGATTGCTATCCTTTACTTGCTAGCTTTAAACTTATTTGGTTCACATGGATCTTGCCAATTTCCATACTTTAAACTTGAACCTGAACTCCTGAGTTGAACTTAATCTGTCAGGACCGAAGACATAGAAGAACACAAGGAGGTAGCATGGAGATTGAGTCTCAGAAAGAGAATTCTGACACGGATCGCAGTGATTATCCAGGTTCAAGCCAGCAGACGTAACGAAAAATGGCTTTTAGTGGTATTTGAAGGACTTGTAAACTGAGGGGAAGGATAATTCTTACAAAATTTTCTGACTGCTTAAATTCTTGGGTTGCCTCCATATAAGCTGTTGATATCTAGGACATGGGATGAGATAGGATGGGATATCTTTTTCTTTTTTCTTTTGTTAACTCTACTTTTTTGTCGTTTTCATTTTAATCTTCTTCCCTTCCCCTTTCTCACTTTCTTCTTTTTCTTTTTATCATTTTCGTCAATTTTCTTTTTTTATGTAGATGGAGAAGTGATTTGTTTATATATGAGATTGGTTTTGTGAAGAACCATGCCATATAGGGCTGTGTGTGTACAGAACTGGGTTAGCTTTTTCAAGATTGTTTGGTGTTTGGACCAGCAATTACGAATGATGAAAGTTTCGTGCTCTTTCTTAGCATCTCTACACCGTGGACTCACTTTGACCCTAACCCGTCATATGATTTCTAGATCTTCTTTTGTCCTTTATTATATTACTTGGTGAAGATGTCAGGAGTTCGAAAATGAAAAAGGAAACATTTATGGACTATGGGTATTCCTGTTCTTGCTTCTCAAGGGCCAAATTCATCTATGAGAGATTCAATTGAAGAAAATGGGCATTATTAATGGTGATTAATAGAGGTGGCTAATTTTGATAAGATTCATGGACTCCATTATAATTTGCATAAATCTTGAAGTGACTTGAGTTTGAAAGACCTGCAAAATTGAGAATTCAATTAAAAGTTAAATTGATTATGTTTGTGGGCCTGCAGTCTCTAAGATTGAAGAGGCTTTATTAGTATCGTTCACTTGTCAGCATCTAACAGACAAATTGCAAATTAGCGTGCTCCTGATGTGGAAACAGTAACTCCCAAGTAAAAATCAGCTGTCTAGGGGAAAATAGACCACTTTCACAAGCGGGTAATTCTTCAGGTGTTTATGAAGATTAATATTTAATAGGCAATCGCTTCCTTGTAATTTCTCCAGCAAAAGCTCATTAAATATGGATATTTATGCTAGTATATAGTAGTTTTTGCAATCCTGGAAGTTCATAATTATGCTGAAATTTTCAATATGACTTTGCTTGCAGTTGCAGGAAAGGAAACCTTCTTCAGTTCTGAATCCGTGAAAGAGGAATACCCCGAGCAAGAAGCTCTCCGCTATCAGGCTTCAGATGCCTTGTTGAAAGCTTGACTGGAGCAGATACTGACAGCAAGTCTGCCACCTGCCTGTGACACTTGTACCAAGACCAACATGTTTATGGTCTTCGCAGTCACAACCAAGGCAAATGCAGACTATGAGAAGATTGTTTGCGACACATTCCATTCAATTGGATTCCTTTCCACTGATATTTGTGCAGAATGTTTATGGCAATCTTACCAAGCACTCTTGTACCAAAAGGTGATATACCCTCACCTTACAGGCCCCCACACCCCGGCCCGACAAAACAATTAGCCCGCACGGGCTTACCAAGCACTCTTGAGTCCGAAATTGGTGCCGGTGACCAAGTTCACATGTTTGGTTATGCTACTGAAGAAACCCCTAAGCATGAGCCTTTAGTCATGTTCTTGCAACTAAGCTCGGCGCCGAATCACTAATTTTCTGAATGGCACCTGCCCTTGGTCTGATGACAAAAACCAAGTTATTACGAAAACAATGATGCAGTGGTTCCAGATCACATACGCGAGAATGGTATTTAAAGGTGTACAGCCACCAAATCTGCAAAACATTATCCAAAATAACCTTCTAACCCCAATGTAGGAGTTAAAAGAAACATGAAAATAAAACCTTAACTGTTTAATTATCGTCAACCTCCACTTACATTTACTGTGAAGGCCTCTTATCACAGATAATGTAAATTATTTTTTCCTTTTTCGTCCAAGCTCGTCATAAAGTGCACTCCAGTACATGTTCTTCCACAGCAAAAAAAAGTGGAAACCATAGTAAACATCTGTACCCTTAAGGGAGAAAAGATATTTTTCAAAAATACAAACAGATCAACCTAGTTTTTGGATATGAAATTTCCTATTCAGTCTTGAAGCGGGAACCATCTTACAATGACATTTTGAAACTAACACAAAAAGACACTATAATCAAGTTCGATGACATGTGTTCTTTTCTTACAAAGGCACTTACTTGCAGCCCCTTCATGTCATTACCTTTTCTGGTCTCTCTGGGTCATCACTATAAGTCTGCGACCTCCTCCATTCTGCCAAACTCCGCGAATTGGCAACATTTCAGGTGGGTTCTTCTTCCAACAAGTTTTTTCTTCAGCCCTACCATGTCGTGCATCATGATTGCCTTTATCTGGAACTTGAGCAGCTGAAATATCACCAAGTTGGTTTTTTAGGAACTTAGACAATTTTTTTTGGGATTTATTCCCTCCCTGAGCTCCCACATTCTTTTCTGGGTAACCACTAACCGATTGAGTATCATTCTTGTTCCTTGGTTCTATTGATGAATTTAGGTTATCTTCTTCCTTGACCAAAATCTTTGATTTGCCTTTCACAGAGGGACGTACAGCCTTTGATAAGATCGCTGCTTCATCACATGAAGGTTTATGATTTAACTGCGAGTTCATCATCTCACTATTAACATTTTCCACCAGAGCATTTTCCTGAGAATAAATCCCATTATCTTCACACTTCTCTTTACCTTTCTTTGAACTTTTCTTGCTTTTGGAATGACCATTTTCACTAGAACCATTTCTCCTTGTATTATACTTGTAAATCTCAACAAGCTCCCTTTGCTTCTGAGAATTGGGACAAAGCATAGCTAGCTCATTAATCAAATGTGATAAGCCAAATTGATGCACATAGGCAAAATATTCCCCCGTATCAATTAAATCCTGGCGATACCGTACAGATATTACTTTAAATGCAGCATATTTATCCCTATCAAAATCTAATGCAGCCCGAATTTTTTCCACAAGAACCTTATTAGCAGATTGAACATCTTCAACTTTCAATAGCATCATGCTACTTGCTGTCACTTGGTCAACTTGAGAGTCGGAAGATGCCTTGAGAAAAGTATCTCTGTTGACAAGGTTTTGAGATGAAGAAGAGCAACTGACCTTGGTCGTGCTACTTTGGGACCTTGATGAACTTGCAAATTTGGAAGATGAAACTAGGTCATTAGCAGCTGATAGTTTAGATTGAATAGATCTTTCATGACTAAATAGTGCGTATTCATCAGTAGTTGTCAGCTTATTCGAGGAACTTTGAGAAGTAGATGATAATAAAATCCCAGAATCCAACCCAGGCCTCGAGCGACGAGAAATGCTAGCCGAATAGTTAGGGTAATGATTTGCTGCTTGTGAAGGCCGAGAAGAATTGAGAACTTTTACAGTGTTCTGGTGACGCAGTTGAGCAGCCATTGTGTTCCTACTTAACCCATTCATAGCATTTGATCTTTGCACATTGCAGCTTGGAGCCATTGGAAGTGGGGGAAATGATGAATCTTCCAGCAGGGTGCTTGCAGGGCTTTGCCTAAAAACCTGACAAAATCTTGAAGATGGCTCAGAGGTACTAGCTAACAGCTCAAATGGGTTAACGGTTGGCTTAATTTCTCTTGTTTCTTTGTGATGTGAAATTGTTTGGGTATTCGAGGCACTGTCATGAAGCCTGGCAGCATTAAATGTCTCAAGACTATCTTCAACCATGGAAAGTTGAACAGCTGATGAGCTGGGATGATTTCCATGATCATGTTCAGAACTTCGCTGATATTGGAAACTCGTTGGTATCTGGACAGAGGAAAAACAACTTTTATATCCATCGGAAAAGAATGAAAATCAAGGTATGAATATGTTTACATTAAAATATTACAGAGAGCTCAAATGCAATGGACACAACAAAATATGAGCCAAAATTATCCAACATTGCAAAATAGAAGATGGAAAAAGGTCTATACACACCTGCAGTGCAGCATTACGCTTAGCACGAGACATGCGCCCTCCATGTTCCATGGCACCATGCCTCTATGCATATTAGAAGCACATAACAGTATGAATTATTTAGTACAATCCGTAAAGAAAAACAAAAACAAGAAGACTTTGAAAATGCTTAATGAAAAGAAAAATGTACATCACATAAAGTGTGCTAGATAACACCTTCATCTCAGATTCAGCAGCAAAAACAATGAACTTTTTTGCAAGGCAAGCTTCATCTTCACATAAAAAATGTTGTTGGCGAAAATGGATCTGATACAAACTTCTCAATTAAACAATAAAGTTCTCATGAAGAATAATGACAAGCATATAATTTAACCAGCTGAAAAATAAATATAACTAACCTCCAAGTGATCATAACCATTATAGTACTCATAATGTCCTGGATGCTGCCTGCATTGAACAAGACAGCAAAATGCTTTCATTTGATAAATCAAACAATAAAATACAAATTACACTTCTGGAAAATGGGAAAGAAGAGGGCAGAGGCTCACCTTTGGCATATATGACAAGTAAAATGCTCAGTAGACATGTGCAAGTAAAGCTCATTATCACCATAGAATGGGTTCTGGCAGAATTGACACATAGGATGGCCCATGAATCCACCTCTTTCAGTTTCACTGCCATCAACCACTGAGTCACCAGTCTTCACATGTTGATTCAACTGTGATCTATTATATAACTTTTGCTCACTTACAAATATCTGGTTCAAAGTTCAATTCAAACTCAGATTCCATCCTTCTAGGACGAAAAGAAACAAAAAGAGGAGATCAGAAACTAAGAAATTTCATGTCCATCATCCAAATCCCAGCTAAAACAAATATACAAAAGAATTCTAATTGCCTTTCACATGAGAGAACTTCAGATATCAAATTCTCTTTTGTTAGTTTCCATATCATAAATATAGCCGACTGTGAACCAAAGATATAGTGCTCAATGGAGCAGTTCTGAATGTCATAATGTAACTGTACTTGATTCTTCTTTCTGAAGAAGACGTAAGGACAATTAATTAGTTACTGATGCCACCATGCTACCTGCCAAGTACATATATCTCACCTTCCTGCCTTCTAAACACAGACTGCACATAAACAGTCTATGCTGGTGGAACAAATGACTCTTCAGCTGCTCAATGCTATTGAACTCTCCTCTTTTTGATCTTCTGCTTCTTTGGTCATTCTTCCTGTCACAAAAATTGCACGATAGCCTGCACATGGCCTTTATCATCTTGTAGTGATCCAGATCATCAAAATATGCTTGTGCGCCTTCATGAAACCAATACTGCCCAACTTGGCCTTCAGTTGGATTGGCTGGGAAAGCAGCAAAGTCATTTATCATCCTTGTATAATCACCAAAAGCCTAAAAGAGGGCCAGAGTGAAGGAAAAATTATATTCACCCTCAATAAGTGGTATAACATACAGAAATGACACATTTCAATTACTTATCTAAAAACAATACATGTAGATATCATGTATAAACATAAAAATCACCAAGGTCAAACGTGAATTAGAATTGAAATTGAAATAAAAATGTCCAACCTTAGTGACAAAGATGATACTGGATTTAGATTTGCATATGCAGCAACATCGATCATTGCATATGAAACGTAGACGAATTGTGCAAGTTGAGCAGACCTCCCGATGGCCACATGGTCCATAAGCAACCCACTCGAGTGTCTCGGCACATACAGCACAGCTATCATCCATAGCTCTGTCCTGCTCTTATATATTGCGAGAGAGAGAGAGAGAGAGAGAGAGAGAGAGAGACCATGAACAGTAACACTAATAAAAGAGGAAAGTTAATAATAAAGAAAAAGACAACCACGCTAACTTCCTATTCCTAATTTTATGGACAGAGTTTCCAATAAATTTATTTTCTCTGGAGAAAGACTAATGCATGGAACTTGGGAGCATCTTTTGGTAAATGAAGCTGCAAGAGAAGAGGTCATAGACTTCAGATACAGGTAAATTTAGAACAGAGATTATTAGTTTAAGATCAATGAAACTGGAGAACACATGGCATGAGCTTCAACTTAATCACAAAAAAAAAAAAAAAAAACTTGGTATTTTCAAATTATGTTTGCAGAATCAAAAAAGCAGCATACTTTGATATGGAAAAAAGTACAACTTGTGGTTCTTCTCTCACAAAATTGATTTAAGGAACAGTTTATCAATTTATAACTGAAAATTTACTTAATCGTAAAACAGTAGATAAATGATGAAACCTAAGTAGAACCCAGACACCCCACAAGATCATGAATATATTCACATCAGTAAGTTGAACCAACCCCCCGAAACTGATCAATATCGCAGGACACCCAGGAATAAAAAGTACCTGAAAAGGGACTTAGTTTGTCGGTGAGAGATAAAACACCGAATAAGAGCAGATCTGTAAAAAAAAATGAATTAAAATTTAAAGCTATTAAATTTTGTGCTACACTGTTGATATCA
The DNA here is from genome assembly GCA_948266635.1 of Cnidoscolus chayamansa. Lineage (NCBI taxonomy): Eukaryota > Viridiplantae > Streptophyta > Magnoliopsida > Malpighiales > Euphorbiaceae > Cnidoscolus > Cnidoscolus chayamansa. The sequence continues at coordinate 57,394 of CAOGCB011372849.1, read as the reverse complement.
TTTTCTTCTTTTTCTTCCCCGCCCTCTTTTCACCTGACTAGTAGGTAGTGATGCGACGATCTCTGTCTTAGTATGCGTCTTTTTCTTAGGAACCAAACAGAAACTTTGGGTAATAAGGGCGCTGTAGTGATGGGATAAGTGGGCGACGAATATGACGCGCGCGCAAAATAAGCGCATTAACTGCAACTGGCCAATAAGAACCCATAAAAATTGCAAAACACTGGACGACATGTCGTTTGCTTGGCGGCAAGTACACGAATGAACTTACTCTCGTTCCTAACGCCACGTTGTTTATTATTATTTTTATTATAATACTATGAAGTTTTTTTTATTAATGTTAACACTGTTTTGTATTTGATAAAAATATAAAAGTACATACTTTCAATTTTAATTTCTGAAAATTAATATTTACGTTCTACAAATATATATATATATATATATATATAGAGAGAGAGAGAGAGAGAGAGAAATTTATTCTATTTTCAATCTAAGACAAAAAACAGGCTCTGGACAACATGTTCATAAATGGTCCAATACAAGAGACAAAGAAAATCAATGGCAAAACTACAAAAGACTAAAACGATTCAATCAAGTTTAAAAAAAAAAAAAAAAAAAAAATTGTCAAATTGGGTTCATGGCTTGTACACAGAATAGTTCTCCCCAACACAAAAATGATCTTCTCAAACACACATTTCTCCAAATTATTTCTCTCCATACGCATCCATAAAAAAGGAGAGATGGGTTTGCAGAATTATGCCGTAGACATTATGCAATCAATGGCCTGCTTGCAAATGCCTGTCATTGTGGCCTCAGGTCCATAAACCTGTACACAAAAATGAATCCACTCTGTTAGACTGCAGATACCGTATATACATGAAACGATTTCCTGATTTTGGAGATTGGAAAGAAAATATGGCCCATTGGATTCTTTCCTCTTACTTCCATTCACAATACCAGTGTCAGCTACTTACAAGCTGTTTATATGTGGAAGAAAGAGTCACAAAGGCTCATTGTTGTCATTTCTTACCTCAAGAGGCACGCCCAACTCTTCTCCCAGAGCACGCATCTTTGCCAATCCAGTCTGGTAGTTTGGACCACCTCTTCTAACATAGATGTGCATTCTTGCTGCCTTTAACTTGGATTCCTGTTGACAGGATAAAAGAATAGCTAGATGTAAGAGAAAGGTAAAAGATTAAACAATTAAACTGAATTTTGAGTCCGTTCAACTATACAAATACCTTTTCTCTGAGGGCTCGAATGATACCATTGAAAGTAGCTGCAACATCTGTAAAGTTAGCAATGCCACCTCCGATAAGAAGGGCTCTTTTACGACCATCGGGATCAGCAGTAGCACACTGCAACAATTTAAGGAACATTTTTTTCCCTCAATATATGGGAGTCGGAATAATTTGCGAAGCAAAGAAATAAAGAAAACCATTTATTGTCTCTTACATCAATTACAACTCTTGCATATTGCAGGACTTCTTCCTCGTTAGGAGCTCCACTATACTCTGCGTAGTTGCCAAGTTCTGATGCATAACCTAAGTCGCCAACCTAGTTAAATGAAAAGAAAATGCCATGCAATTAAAGCAACTGATATAGTGTGCAAATCCCACAGTGACCATTGGAAGAATGTCAAATGCGTGATACCATGAACTTACAGTATCTGCATATATAACACTTGCACCTCCTCCAGCAACCATCGTCCAGATACGACCTTTTGGGTTCAAAACAGTGAATTTCAAAGATGCACTTGTCTGCAAACACAGGAATATCATCAATTTATACCATTTATGGTTAGCAGGGGTAATTTCAACTTCATTATGATGAAAGGCTTAGATAATCACATTGGATTATCATTAATCAAAGATAAAAAAAGAATACAGAAAAGTAATGCTCCTGACATTTGTGGAATTACCTTTTCATCCAGTGCATGAATGAAGCTCTCAGTAGGGCTCAGAACTCTTCCAAAAGGAAGGGGAAACTCTATGTTGCCCCACCTGTTGCATGGAAATTTGGATGAGACAACCACATCATGTGACACAATTCAACTACAGAATTCCAATTTCAACTAAACATCCTTTTATTAAAAACAAATATGTACTTCTTGAAATTCTTAAAGGCAGCAGTGTCATCCAGCTCTCCTCTCATATCCAGTGGATATGGCTCTCCATTTACCAGGGTAAATGGATTCATCTCTAGAAAACTGAAATCCAGATCTGTGAAGAGCATGAAAAACAGTGCAGTGAATGCTCACAATATGAAGAACTCAACATAATCAGTAAGCAATTAACAAGAGCATAAGAGCTTCATAAAAAATGGATTTTTTCTATTCTAAAACAGAGAGCAAATATTAGATTTTTCAACATCATAGAACCTAAAATAAATACGTCGGGCTTTCTGATGCTCATTTCACATAATATTGTTCAGATTCAGATAAAGGCAATCTAAATCTTATTCACAAGTTAAGTACCATCCTATGTTGAATGAATACGACAAGGATAATTCAGTCATGCAACCTTGAACAACACTTACCTTGAAAGACAGAAAAGACACCCATTATGAAGGCACCGATTTTTCCTCGAATCTACAATAATTTAGAACTAGAATTAGCAAATGCTAAATATCTTGGAATTCATAGAGCAACAGAGACACAAATAGGTGCAAGACTACAAGAATTCTCAATCTGGAGAAATTTGAAATGCATCAGAAAGCTACAAGCATCTAACAGCATAAACCATGCCCGTAATTTCACGACACTGCCACCTACTATAGCTTGATCATTAAAATCAGTGTGTATCCATATATTTATTTTGGCAAAGTCCAGCATTCTCAGATTTCTGACTAGGAAAAAATTTAAATTCACTGTGTCGACAAGTTATAATGCACTTCTTCCATTGGGAAGGTATGATGTTCTTTTATTCTTATTATTGACACATATTCTATTTCATTTCCTCTCACACTGGTGCAAGGATCCTAGGTGAGAATTTCTACTGCTGCTGCTGCTGACAAAAAGACTTCCCATGATAACTTTATACAGAAGTCATATATAAAACATTAGGAGGAAAACCGACAAGTTTGGCAGCACGCATGAAGAATATAATGTCTAGAAACTACTTTCTCTTCTTTTATAGAAAAATTCATATCTAGAGAAACTTTGATATGAACACAGTTCCAGAAAATAAAAGGAAAATGATAATATGCTGGCACGAACCTCCAAAGCAAGTGTAGCAATCAATGGAGCACATGCCTCCAAGGTCATAGGTTTCTCAGTAGGAAGGAATATGGTCTTAACCTGTTAATTAAAAAGTTAAAAATAAAAAGGCATGTGAGAATTTTCACTGTATTCCACAGGTACCAAGTAGCAATATAAAATAGAAACGTATGGGCAGACAAGTAAAGAGACGTGCATCGAAGTTAACAAAAAAGAATACCTTATCCCAATTCTCTTCGATTTCAATGCCCCCACATTCTGAAAAGCTAATGGTGGAGCCAAGTCTTTCAGAAACTATTGAGAGGTAAAATTCTTGGTCGTGTGGAACGAATGGTTCAACAATGAATGTAGTTATTGGTGCCTTGCAGCCACCCATTTCAACCTAAAGAAAATTTAATTCGCATATCAATGATCCGGATGACTAAAAAAAAAAGCAAAAGCTTCTCACTTAGCTTGATTGAATGATCACCTCAATCCCAAGGCGCCCTTTCACAAATTCAGCAACTTGAGCTAGATCTAAATTCAAAGCTACCAAACCACTCTTCCCACGTTTCCCAAAAAGCATATCGGGCTTGACCACCAACCTTGAAGAAGAAAGCCATGGTTCTTGATTTGTTAACTCAGTGAAGTCTGTAGACTGAGTCACCTACAACACATTTTTTTTATTAATCAAAATAAAACCCAGTAGAATTTAACAAAAGTTCTGCTACAATCTAAACTAACCATTGTTAAAAAATATAAACTCCCACTATCAATTTAACTGATAGCAAATACAAAGTGACAAATTCATATAGTGAGTAAAGAAAGAAACCTGAGCAGAGCAGATCTGGAGATCGATATTAGCAAGTCGCTTCAGGTGCTCCTTAAGAAGTCTCTTAGAATCATACTCCCTAATCTTCTTTCGAGCCATTTCTTAAAATCAGGATCTGCAACAACAGAACCCACCTAGAGTTACTAAGGATACTGGTGTAGTGTGTTGAGGTAGGAGAAGAAGGGGGCTATTAAAGGCTAAATAGAGAGAGAAAATGGAAGTTTTAGCTTCAAAGATAAGATTTTTATTACTCACCAAACTCAACAGCTAGAAGAAGAAGGTCAGGAGACGGAGAAGATGGGGTTCGGTTGGTGGGCGATTTGGGCAAGGAAGAATTTGGAGCCAATTATGCCAAGAAATATATAATGGGCGAAACCAAAGTGGGAAAAAATTTACAAGACAAATAAGTTTGATGATTTTCCTTTCAAATTTGATATTATTAAAATCATATAAACTATATGGACTGTCACTGGCCAACCATGTAACAAAATGTGATATATGCTTAGTGGCTCGACATTTTGGAATAACAGAATTACAAAATGTTAAATCACGGTAATCTAACAGTAGTCAATTGAGAGATTTTTAATTCGATGCTCTTAAAAAATATATCCATATAAATAAAATTTTCATACTACAACTACTATGAGGAATCGAAACTAATAATTTGTATCAACTATGACATTTACAGGTGGTTGGTTACAGATATATTTTATAATTATTCATTACTTATTAATTTAATGAGAAAATTAATTTATTTGATTACAGATATATTTTATAATTATTCATTACTTATTAATTAATCATATTAGCATTTTTAATTTAAATTAAAAAATATAATTAAAATTGACTAATTTTATTTTAATTGATTTAATTATTTGATATATCATTTTAATTTAATTATAAATTTATAAAAAAATGTAATTTTCAATTTTATTCTATTTATTTATATTAAAAAATTAATTAATTAATACATCAATTTTTATTTATATTTTTTTATAATTTAATCTAATTTTAATTTTTTTAATTTTTTTAATTTTTAATTCAAATTTTTTTTCTTCAATCTATCATATTATTTATTTGATTACATATAAATTTTTATATAATTTTATATGTGTAAAATTATATTTTTCTATTGATATAAATAAATGAGCTAAAAACTATGGATTCAATTCAATTTTAATTATTTTTTTATATTTGATTTAATTTTTAAAATTAAAATTTCTAGTTTAATTTGATTTCCATCAATTAGTCACATTTCATCACTCTTTTAAAATAAATTTAGTCTTTTTTTAAAAATCTCTAAATTTAAAGAAAAAAAAATCAATTAAATAACCTTTTTATTAACAAATAAACATTTGCCTTTTAATTATAAGTGAGTAATATATTTTTAATTATTAATTTAAATATTGTTATATAATATATATATTTTTTATATTTATCTGCATATATAATTAATTATAAATTCACCTAATTTTCTATTTTTATAATTTCACCATTATTTTAATTTTTAATTATCACCTTTGACTGTCACCAGCGCATTATAGCAAAAAAAAAGCCAAAAGAGAAAGACGAAGGCCCTTCCTTATACCCACACATAAACCTACAAAAATTGGATCTATCGTCACCACTTCCTCTGTCTGTTGTTTGATCCCCTACCTCCTTAATACGATATCGTTTTCGCTTACTTCTTCTTCCTACCCAGGATTTTTCCTGCTTCCATCGGTATGCTTTTTATCCTCTGATTCTCTGTTTGCATTCAGTTTCCTTTTTTTTGCCTTTTTTTTAATTGGTGCCTATTTTGAAATAAATTTTGGGTTTTTGGTGTATGGTATTTGTGGGTTTGGATCGGTTTGTGTTGGGTTGGATCCCGTCGGCGTTTAGTTTAGGACTGTCATTCCCTCCCCCCTTCTGACAATCTCATCGTTGTTTTAAAATTCGAATTTATTTGATCATCTCTATTTCAGGGAAATTTTCTGCCCGATTTTTCTTTTGTTGGATCTTTGAGATTATACCTCTTTTCATTTTTTTTGGGGTTTGGAATGATATAAGATTATGACTTGCTTCAATAGCTTTTGTTTTCGTTTTTCTTTCCCTTGTTGTGGTTGTTCAGAATCTTTTTTGGGCTTTCTTATATGTTACACGTATATGAATGCGTGTCTAAAATTTGTGCTCATTAAGGTCGAGCTATTTCTGCGGTAGTATTCCACTTTAATTATCGTTCTGTAAATTTTATTGTATGAAAAATCTGTTGAAATGGCTTTTTATGATGACAAATGGATTGCATTTCCTATTTATCTATTGATGATTCACGATTGCCTCGGGTGATGAATTCATGAACATATGCTGATTACTGGATTCATAGTTGGCTCTCGTGCCCATTGAGCCTAAATTCGCCTAGAACATAATATATGCTAAGTTAAATTATATTTTCTTAAAATAAACATAGATTCTTCAACATTGTTGTTTTTTGCAGAAGAAAATGGTTAAAGGATTGAATTTCTTGGTTTTCAGTTTTACGTAGAAGACAGAGAGACTGAAAATTTTTGGCATATTCAGTTATAAGCTGTGAAGCCTATGCTTGGATATAACTAGTATTTTTTCTTTTTTTCTTCTAAATGGGTTTGGATTTTTTTTATTTTATTTTATTTTATTTTATTTTATGTACGTGCTTGTTTTAGTTCATTACAAATGTATAATGCCATTTGGCAAGGAATGTGCTGAGAAATATAATTTATGTTATGTTATTTTGCTAATATTTTCTGATTGCCGCTCACAGCTAAATGTTTAGTCCTCCAAAGTGAGGATAAGAAACATTTTTAATTTCTCCAACGAATGGCTTCTGTGGGTGTGGCACCTACTGCTGTGAGAGAAGCTACTGGCCATAATGCTAGTGTGGATAAATTACCTGAGGAGATGAATGATATGAAAATCAGGGATGACAAAGTATGGTATCCTGTGAATCCGTCTGTTATTTTTTCCTCCAGTGCTTATGCTTTCTCATTTTCTTAAATATAGTTTTACTACCTAATTCTCCTCACTATTTTAGGAAATGGAAGCAACAGTAGTTGATGGCAATGGTACAGAAACAGGTCATATTATAGTTACAACAATTGGTGGTAGAAATGGTCAGCCAAAGCAGGTATTGCCTGTTTTTATTTTCCTTATCAAGAGCTAAAGAGTCCTATTTGGCCTCAGCGCCCAAGCCCATTAGATGTGGTGGGGATGGTTCCATAATGAATCCTCTATTCTTTTGCCCCAATTTGTATCATATTGCTCATTATGTTCTTATGCAATGCTCTCCATCTCCAATTCCAGACGATAAGCTACATGGCTGAGCGTGTTGTTGGGCATGGATCATTCGGGGTTGTTTTCCAGGTATCCTATTGTTGCATTTGGTTGAATTGTTGGGCAATAAAATAATTTATAGTTATACCTTTAGCAGGTTGGGACTAACATTGCAAATGTTCATCCACCAGGCAAAGTGTTTGGAAACTGGTGAAACTGTTGCTATAAAGAAAGTTCTTCAAGATAAGAGGTATAAGAACCGTGAACTGCAAACCATGCGTCTTCTTGACCATCCAAATGTTGTCTTGTTAAAGCATTGCTTCTTTTCAACAACTGAAAAGGATGAGCTTTACCTTAATTTGGTTCTTGAGTATGTTCCTGAAACTGTTCATCGGGTGATTAAACACTACAACAAGTTGAATCAGAGGATGCCATTGATATATGTGAAACTTTATGCATACCAGGTATGACGTGGTCACTTGACTTAAGTTGGTATTAGGATGGTCCTTTATTAGAGGAAGGAACAAGCTCATATGGTTGCCATACTTGCCATTTTCTTTTTGCTACTTCTTTTCTCCATTTCTTTGTCATGCTGTTTTTCATCTTTGCCCTCTGGTGATGTGTTTGGCTAATTTTCATTTAATGATGGAAATGGTCTCTCCTTGAAACAATAGTTCATTGGACATTATCAAGACGTTGACATATTGTTGATAATTTGGCAGATCTTCAGGGCATTGTCATACATCCATTGTGCAATTGGAGTATGCCATCGCGACATTAAACCTCAAAACCTTTTGGTATGCATTCTTAGGCATTTACAATAGTCATATGATCAAAATAGTACTCATTATGCTTTCTGCTCATATATCCTTTTTAACAATCTTATTATAAAGGAGGATGAGAATATTAAATTATATGTATTCTAAGTAAGGTTCTATTTGACTTCACATGAAATAAGCGTTCAACTTCATGGAGACTTGGACTGCGTGATTTTTTATGTTCATATGCTCTTTTATTCTAAATCACTCAGCAACCTTGCAAGTTAGCTGAAAAAAATCTTCATGATGTAGGTAAATCCTCATACTCACCAGGTCAAATTGTGTGATTTTGGAAGTGCAAAAGTCTTGGTATGTTTGTGTTTTTGTTATTTTATGACCATTTAGGTGTTATCTTTTGATGAATTTGGATTGAGATTATTTGATAATTTCTTTTGACAGGTAAAAGGGGAGCCAAATATATCATATATATGCTCAAGATATTATAGAGCACCAGAGCTAATTTTTGGTGCAACTGAGTACACTTCAGCTATTGATATCTGGTCTGCTGGTTGTGTTCTTGCAGAGCTACTTCTTGGACAGGTAGGGTGTTTTGTACAAGGTTCATTGTATTCCTATTTTAGTGTGTAATCTCCACAAAATCTTAACAAGTGTGTCATTTCTCTCAGCCACTATTTCCTGGTGAAAGTGGAGTTGACCAGCTTGTGGAGATTATCAAGGTAATTTTGCACCTTAAACCTTCTTCTTTGCCTAATGTAATTTATAAGTAACCACTTCATTTATTTATTTTCTCTCATGAAACACATATTTTGCAGGTTTTGGGCACGCCCACAAGAGAGGAAATTAAATGCATGAACCCAAATTACACAGAATACAAATTTCCCCAGATTAAAGCTCATCCATGGCACAAGGTATTTTATAATTCTAGGCAAATGAATTGCGATTTTTGTTACAACAGCATCATTGTTCATTAGTTATTGTTTGTTTTCTCATTTCTAGATATTCCACAAGCGCATGCCTCCTGAAGCTGTTGATCTAGTTTCAAGGCTACTGCAATACTCACCTAACCTACGTTGCACTGCTGTGAGTTTTTCTTTCCTCTCCTTTTACTTTTTGCTTGGTCATGCTCAACATGTGTAATAGTTTCTAAGAAATACATTAATGAATGTCTCCTGCATTCTTGTTTTATTTTCTGTTATAATTTGAAAGGCTTCTTATTAGCTATGCAGTCATTTAATTCAGACTTTGGAGTAATAACTAATGCATAGATGCAGTCATTTAAGTTGGACTTGTATGTGATCAGAATTAATAAATAGAGCTTGGTTTGTTGTTACTGTGCTGTTTAACTGATTTTGGTTACATAAACTGAACATGTTAGTTTAATGTTTTGTGGGAATTTGATCTTTGTGTTGTTTATTTTATTTTATTTTATTTTTTTTACTTCCATTTCAGTTGGATGCCTTGATTCATCCCTTCTTTGATGAGTTACGTGATCCGAACATGCGCCTGCCAAATGGACGTTTCCTTCCACCGTTGTTTAACTTCAAATCTTATGGTAGGAAGTTATTATCGTAGTACGACTTTGTATCCAGGTTTCCATCCATACATGGTGTTTCTTATTGAGGTTGCTACTGCTTTGATCATGTAGAATTGAAGGGTGTCACAACTGAGACTTTGGCGAAATTGATCCCAGAGCATGCACGAAAGCAGTGTCCCTTTCTTGGTTCATGATTGTACGTGAAATGTAGCTAAATTCAGCAAAATGATTTCTGCATCGTCCAGATATGAAGCTATGGTGTTTGTTCCCTCTATCTATGCTATTTGGGTTATGTTTTTTATTTTTTTTTTATTTTTTATTTTTATTTTCATGTGATTTTGTTGTATCACATTGTTATTATGTCAAAGCAGCAGATTTAGAGACATGGTTCTTGATGTTTTCGCAAGCCTCCTCCATGGGTTGTCTGATTTACCCTGTTCCTGTATCACAACTTGTAACATTACAAAGCAGACGAAGATCAAGTGTTTTGTTTATAATTCTACTACTAGAAGACATGTATTTTGTGTTTTAATTATATTGGCATGTGATGATGTTTAGCTCAGGCTCAGGCTCAGGCTCAGGCTCAGCAGTTTTTTTAGTTGAAGCCTGAACCTCTTTGTAAGGCATCCGCGCCTTCCTGTTTGTGCTGGTCTGTTGGTTGGTGGATGGTTGCTAATTGAACATGCCCTTGTCACAAATTTCTTCCTCTCTCCTGTTTCTATTTTTTTTTAAAACAATTGGATATAATAAGAAAATCAAAGATATCATGGATACCAAGTGGCTTTCTTTATCTTTTTTAAAATAAACAGATATAGATACTTCAGAATTTCAATTTATCTTATTATATAATTAAAGTTATTATGAATGGCAATTTAGTTATTGCAAGTGATTTAGGGAAGATTTTGTCATCAAATTAATAACCAATATATGAGAAATTAACATTATGTAAAGAAACCAATTAGTTGGAGGAAGCTCTTTATTGGGTAAACTCAACTTTTCATTGCTGAAATTAGTGGACTGTTAATTGATGATTTTACTGTTGTATTTCCTAATTTCCCAGTGTTATAAGGATTGTGCATATTGAAACTAAATAACTTGGAATTAGTAATAATGCAATTGTATTATTCATGTTATCCACATCATGATTCACAATCACAAGCTATATGGTGAGAAGTAGCTCTAACTAGAGGATCAAGGTTTCCCCAACAATTGGGAATGAATCTAAAACAGAAGGGGCAATTATTCATGACTTCTTAATTAATTATGACATATCTGTACATACTGGCCAGATAAATTTTATATTGAAAAAACAAATATAGTTTGAGAATCTTAGCTTTGTTCTTCCTTTTTGGATATTTGGTGTTGTCTTAGCTGTAAATTCCACTAGAGATGCTTAATTCCCTTCTTGTCCATGCAGTTGTCTTCCTTCTTTGCTTGCTTAGATCTATGTGATTAAGACCGTCAATCTATGATTGTGGGGTTGAGTTGTGCTTCAGCACAATGAAGAATATAAATGCAAGGCTGGCAAACATCAAACACATTGCAGACAATATGAGTACGTCTGTTTCGCCCCTCTCTTGGTTCAAGCTTCTTAATGATGCTACTCTGTCCCACACATAAGAATCATCTGGCAACTTGGGGCAGCTGCAATCTGATGCATACTTCGTTGTATCGCAGTAGAACCTGATGGAAGTCATCACATTCATGGCAAACTGAAAAGGGTTGCTCCCATACATCCATTGGTAGAACCTTATATCAGAAAGGACAACAACTACACCAGAAGCTGACACCCACATTGATGTCACGATTGAAACTGCAAATGCTGCTACTGTTGGCAATGGTGCTAGGAAAGTGATCATCATACCAAAGTATGTTATGCAAAGAGTGAATATGAAGAGCACTAACCAATATTTCAGAAACTCTGCAATTGACCCAGTTTCCTGCCATTCCATTCCCAATCCCTACCACTGCAAGTGTAGCAATGAAAAGATATGGAATTTCACCCACTGCCCATGATACCGGATAAAAACTTGGATGATACATTCCGGCCCTTTTCTCTCGGAAATACACTAACCTGTCTGTGCCAATCTGTGGAATTATGTTATTGGCTGAGATCATTCCTATGAGTATAACTTGCATGTATATGTAAAGTGTACGTGAAGTCACACCATATATGTCCTTGTACTCAATCTGATAGTATAATGAGCCCATCAAGAGACCAATCATTATACAGCCCGTAAGTCTAACATATGTATATTGCACATTCCTCCATAAAAATCTGTGTTCTTTGTAGTACCAAAATGCTTGCCATGAATATGGAGCTGGGTAAGTAGAAGCTAGACACTTACCTGTTTTTCCCTTCACCATTTTCCTTACATTGCAAACTTCATTATAGTTAGCTTCTCGTAAAGGGCTAGTTTCATAAATTTCTGCATAATTTAGTGAATGTGTTTGCCTTCGTTGTATATCTAAGCCAAGAGCCCCCATGACATAGCTAACTGGACTGTGTCTTTTGGAGCAGTGAGGAGCCGTTTGTATTGATCTGAAATATTCTAGCAACACTGTGCAGTTACATCCTACCGGACCAAAATATGCTTGATGCCCTTTATCTGTTAGAATCAGAGCCAGATCGAAGGATGATAATATACGTGTACTGGGATGTGTAAGAGAGGCCATAATGACTCGACCTGAATTTGACAATTGAGAGAGAATATTGAGAATGGTTGAAGTTCCTGCAGTATCAAGCCCGGATACTGGTTCTTCAAGAAAGAGAATACTTGGATTTGCTGCCAGTTCTACTGCAATTGTTATCTTTTTGGCCATCTCAAATGTTTTTCCTGTGGCATCACGTAGGGAACCAACCAGTTTGTTAGAGTAGGGAAGTAAACCGAGTTGGTAAAGGATCAGCTCAACATGGATGCGGCGGCTCAATGAATTGACTGCTTTTCCAAGACGAAGTGCAGCACTGAATTGAAGGGATTCACGGATAGAGAGGTAAGGTTGATGAGCATCAAACTCTTCAACATAGCCTATTAATCGTGAAAAGGCAGCATCTGTTTTAGAGCCATTCGCTTGCATATTGCCGCTGAGGTTACCAGTGGAAGGTACCCTACCAGCTAGGCATTTGAGCAGTGTGGTCTTACTTGTCCTTGTACCACCCAATATAGCTACCATATGCTGTGGTTTAGCAGCCTGTTATATTGCTGAAAACTGGTGAGTTTTCGTTAGTTCCTTGTACTAATTCTGTTACTTGCTTATCACTGAGTTTTCGTTAGTTCCTTCGTTTTACCTGATGCATGGATAATAGAATGTTAAATATATATATGTGTGTGTGTTTATCGATATTGTTGAAGGGGTGGGAAGATTTAGAGGTGAGATGGGAAAGGATTTTGGTTTCAAGATTGGAAGATTGAAGTACCTTGTGAATGACACATTCTCAAGTAGGAGAGTCACTGGCTCCAAAGGAAGGTCTAATCCATTCCTCTCAAGGTTAATATGGAATTCCTCTGTTCATCTTTCTATTCCACCGTTTTGCTTCATTTTCCCGTAGCCCATCCATGGATTTCGTGACCTAGAGAATCTGGAAGCATCAGAATTCCCCAAATTGTCACTGTAGCTGTTGTATGACAGAGATTCATTTTCTGCATCTTTTCTATAGTTGCTAATCGTGATCTGCATAGCTCTTGCTGAATTGAAACCAGCAAAATGAGACATTGGCCCAGTGGATTGTATTCACATACATGAGCCATTTCCAGTAAATTGGAATAGTAGATGGATATATTACAAAGCCACTGAAGAGTAGGAAGATTGAGACAACTAAGCCTGCAAGATGTAAAGATAAAGTGGGTTAACTAAGAGTAACACTTGCTCCCAGTGATTTTAAACGCAGCGCCCTGTGTCTACTGTCATAGAAATTGCCACTGATATGGACTTTTTATTGGTAAGGACTAGATCAATACTCTATGCTTCAACTTATTCTTTACTAGTTTAAGAATGGCTGCAAAAGGCATGCATTTCTGTGCACATTAGGAACTTATATCTCAATTCTTCAATTGAAATATTGATATCCGGGAAATGAAAATCCGAAAATATTGTTGAATAAATTCTTGAGTTCTTGAGTGCTGTTCTTGCTTGCATTATTTCATTCTCATTCTGGTCTTATATATTACTTGCAGGAAAACAACGTTTTGCAGAAGTTACCTGCCAAAGCATGCCCAACTTCCGGAATTGAAGAGATAGAACTTAGAAAGAAGATGACGGATGAACCAAAGTATGCTACTAAAGATAAGAGAGCTAAGTAAGCAAATAATGGTGCCCATTTCCTGCCAGCGATAGCCCAGCAAGAAAATACATGCTGACAGTATATGCCAGTGCCTGCAAAGATTTGAAATACAGGGTTGAGTACTTTGGGAGCCATGGTTACTTTAATAGGGAAAGAAAGTTTAGTACAGTACTTCAGCGAGGGTCTGCGGGAGATTGACTATGCAATGAGCAACTACATATGAAGAAACTCTGAAAAATCTCTGCGCTCTATGCATGTATAAAGGAAGCTGAACCAGATTTATTAGCATTATGCTCATGGTGGATACAAACCCTAGAGCCCTGACGGAGTTCATTTTCTGTTGGTCATGTTGACCTCCGAGTTTGTAGAATAGTGTTCATGTGAACACGCCTAGTACAATTGCCTGCAAAGTTCAAGGGTAGGTGAGTTTCTAATTCATGCAGAGATGCTGGAGTTTTTTCTCTTCAATATCTGCTTGCAGATCCAACTCTAGATCTTTGTGGATGCTGATGATTGACGATTCCTGTAATTTGAATGAACAGAGAAAGCTATGGAGTATGTGGCAGTACTAACCTGGAAGAGCCTTAATTTTATAAGAGCATGAAGTCTTTGCGTGATTATGATTTGCCTGTTGATGAGAGTCTTGGTAGATTTCCACCATGTTTGAACAAAGGGCCTTTGAAACTGTTCCCACTGGGCATGGTACTCTTCCCATATAACAGAAAAACATATCAGACTCTGTGCTGAATTTCTTGAATTATATATGAACCTTGAACTTTCTTCTCATTAGGAAATTAATGTTCCCAGTAGTATCTCTTCCTCAACGTTCTTCTCAATTGGGTGCAAATGGATTGTAGTTACTAGTTACCTCATTTTTGTAGCGCTCAACTTGGAGACGAATGTTGCCTCTTGCCTGCTCTAACATGAAGTATACTTGCAAGGCACGTTGATGCTGGATCTTTTGGATACAGAAAGATATTGCATTTATTCTTTGTTCATTGATATCGCTGTGATTATATCTCCTACCTCTACTCTTCCACTACTTCCAATTCCGCCCCCACCCCCCACCCCCGAGTGTCCTACCTTTTTTGAGAGCTTGGAAACCACCAATTCTGCAACCATAAAAGTGATATCTGAGTTATGAACTTTATGAAAATGTCCTCGTTGTTTTAGAGCACTTCAGACTGGTTTCAATCTTCAGTTATCTTGTCACATTCAACTGAACAGCGCTTACATTCAGGAATCCGATCTTGTTGTATGGAGGAATGACTTCCTTACCTGTTTCTCGTCTTAGCTGGGCATTGGCTGATGCTTGGTACTTGGATGGTGTCTTAAGAGACAAGCTAAACCCGGGCTCGCCTTCCACCCAATAGGTGTGCTTTACATCATCTCTGTCAATGATTCTCATCACATCTTTGTAGTGATCAGAGGCCCTATACCACTCCACAAGTTCTTCTAGGGAACAGGGTGTTGCTCCTGGTGCCATGTACTGGGAACCATTTCCAGCTGCAATGTCTTCCAGAAATTCATTGGACTCGATATATGAGGGCTTATTATACCTATCAGATAATTGGTACTGGTTTCAAACATTAAACTAAAGTTATTGCTAACATATGTGCATATAAACTGCCTTTGAGTTTTGGCTTCGATTACTGTTCTAGTTTCCATACTAACCCGAGCTTGGCGAAATGAGGAACAGCATCTTGACGAGGGCCTTGGAATAAAACATGGCCATCACAAAGTAGTATGATCCTATCAAAAAGATCAAAAATATGCTGCGAAAGTTGGGTCAGTGACATGATTGCAGAAGACTGTTGAATCCTGCTAATGGTTCGTGTGGTGTCCACCAGGCTATATGTAGCTGCTAAATCAGACGATCATAAAAGCATGACTGAATATATTCCAAGAGCTAACTCAGCTGTGGTCAGCGTCTGGTGGTCAGTGTCGGAGATAGCATCCCCAGTGAGTTTGTGCTGTATCTCCTTCAAGTTTAATATTTCCAAAATATACTCTAGAAATGGATCTTGCCCCTCAACAAGCGCATGTGCAAAGAATTTCCTCATCTGAGGAGTAAAATTCTCTGGTCGAAGGCCTTGAGTGCAGTCCCTTGCAAATTCAAGAGTCTCTCGTACTGAAAGAAGTGGAATGTGCCTGCAACTGTACAAGTAAGTGAAATAAACATCTCATATAATTGTCAGGTGATAGAGAACTTACTTGTTGAGTTGGCCACTAATGTATGCGATAAGTCTACTGAGACGAACCTCAGAGGCCCCGTTTGTCATTTTACATTACTACTCCTTCCATCATCAAGTCTTTGGTCAGTTTTACCGTTCCTGATAGAACTTCAAGAAGAGTGCTCTTTCCACTTCCTGTAACCATGTTTGTGTTTGATCTTAACCATCAGATTTAGAAGTTCTTGATCTTAACCATGTTTGTGTTCTTACCTGGTTGACCAAGTAATAGGGTCATTGATCCAGGCAACCTGCAGCCATGTTGAGTTCTTTTCTTCAAGAACTGTTCTCAAGGGATCAACAAAGCATCCCGATACCTTATTTCCAAATGTTTCATATCCATTATCAGAATTCTTAAATTTCCTTGAGTAGTTTATGCTGGAAAACCGAACTACCTGTGAAATATATATACATATTTGTCAAGGACAGGGTCAAGTCATGCGGATTGGTTGCTGAAGTACATGAACACAAACTCTCGCATCATGAAGGCCAAAACTTAAGATTCCTGTTTTTGTCTTATTTCTGATGCAGGCCTATATGATACTGATGCTGATAGGACAAACTATAAGATAAAAGGTTAATAAAGAGAAGAATTTACCTGTTGAGGAATAGGGGGAGTGATTTTAGCCATGTCACGTAGATAACTAACAAAACCATCTTTCAACAAATAATCCATTCCTAGAAGCTCTTCACTCTTTTTTCCATTTCCTCCTCCCTCCTCTCCTCCAATGGCCTTTTCAGCCTCTTCCTTCAATCCATGCTTCTTCATGCTCTCATACATTCTTTGAGCAAAATTCCTAGCTCTATCAGGTGAGGCTCTCTCTATCTCATATCGTATCTCCGGGGAAGCCCCGCCGAAGAACACAACATGCATTGTCACTCTATCACTTGGTGTGGGTGTCAATGGCGCAACATAGCCTGAAGACAATGTTATAAAACTATCGCTTGTCACAGAAACATCTTCACTACTACATGCAGAAGGTTTTCTTGATGGAGCTTCGCTGATTAGCTCAATATCATCCCTCACCAACCACAAGAAGTTATTTGAACGAGAATTTGATGAAGCATTTGCCATTTTTGTGGGTATTTGATTAAGAAGATGTTGAGTGCTTCAGCTAACAAGATTTGTAGAAGCTTAGATATATAAAGAGAGAGGGAGAGAGAGAGAGAGAGGCAGCACATATATGAAAAGTAAACAAAGTATAAAAGTCAGTGGTTCTGTGATGGAAGGCTTGTGGTGAAGTGCCAAGTGGAAGGGTTTGGAGCAACTGCATATAATTTCCTATTATTAGTGGCATATTTTCATATGCTGCAGAGATTTATTTATGTTTATTATTATTAGTAGTAGAAATTGTGGTTCTTACAAATGCTGAAACCTTATTTTTTTTATAGAATTTTTTTAAAAGGCCAATATTATCGATCAAAGTTAAATTAATTTAAATTGATTTTAACCCATCAACACTATAATTTGGTTGGATAAAAATTACTTGTTTTCATTTCACAAAAAAAAATCCTTTATATATATATATATATATATGGAAAAAGTTATTTGTTAAGGCTACTTTTCATGTAATAAGTTGCTATGTATTATGTATCATATACAGACCTTAAAAAATAGCGCAATCAAAAGAATGGGTATGATTTGGTGGAAGTAAAGAAGAATGAAAAAGAAGGAACATAACATAGACATAAGCAGTAAAGACAACAGCAAACTGATCTTATTCACATATTAACAGAACATTTCAAGAACCTTTTTAATGATTGGCCAAAACCTTTTGATAAAGGCCAAGGGAAGTCCAGAAGAACCAATATCCACCACAAGCACATCTTTCTTTCATTCAAATACACTCATCTGTTTATTGAAGCATTCTTAAACAATCATCCAACCAACCATTTTCGAGAACCCTACAAGCTCGTAAGCTCCTGGAAGTACAGATGCAAATGGATGCCATTGCCCATCGATTACTAGTGTAAAGCAGCAAGTACCTCCAACAAGGAAGCAGCAAATTGCATTTGGGTCTCCTCATCTATGGTCAAGAAGAGAGGTACATGCACAAAGAGTGATTGTATCCCATTTTGCTCGGCAAAACGGAGTGAATGGTAGTAAACGTAATTGCAGACAAACCGACCAGCATCATCAGAGGTCGTCACCTCGTAACCTTTCTTTGCCAAAGCCTTTGTAATCTCCTCAACAGGAAGAGTTGTCTGTGGGATAGAGTAGCAAACATGATTTGTCATCATGATAAACAATAACTTCATGTTGTGAAGGCATGTGCAGCATATATTACTTATTGCATCCAGAGACTGCCAAATACCTCCACATGACAAATCAACAGCATCCAGATGAGGCCACTACTTTCTAATGCAACTAAAAACACTAAGATCATGAGATGATCAGTTTCATTTGAAATTTTCTCCAAAATGGATTCAATCTTCTTAAGACATTCCAAATATGGAGAATCTTGAAACTGGAGAAAAAGTTGATGCTGAAAAAAACAAATTTAAACCTCTCTGAATTATGGAAGACAAAAGGAATCATGTCCACTAGTGCTTTTCCTTAAAGCTACAAATGCCTCACCAACTGCTACATACATTTCCTTCTAAACTAAAACCATGGCAAGGTAACTTGCCATGGCATATATATTCTGTAGTTTTATGCCACGGAAAAGAAAAGATGTGCTAGAAAATTAGCCTCAAATACCATAAATATAGCCAAAGAACTGATAAACCTTTCAGTATCAGAACAAAAGTTCATCAGCATTCAGCAGTCATGAACATCAATTGATTATTCTGTTTGTCAGAAAACATAGCCTCACTTTATGGGAATAGAGGAACTAATAAAGGTAGCATGAAACGCCATATACCTCTCGCACTCGTGTAATTCCACCATCTGAAAGAATAATGGGTACTTTCTGCACAACATAGCATAAACTCAATGAAATGGAATCATTGTTATGAAAAATAGAGAAACAAAATTACATCAAAATACCAGAGAAAAGGAATACATCTAACCTGTGGTTTCCATCCCATCTCGTCAGGACACCGAAAACTAGCTTCATTGACAGCTTGATTCTCAACGGCAAATTTTGTTGCTCCACTATTAACCCCAAAGTGTAGCTGAAGATTTTGTATCAAAAAGTAATCAAGCAAAATTTAACAAATTGAAACTTCAGAAAGAATCATCATGAAACATGCAGCAGACTAGCAAATGATCACATGTGAGCAACTAACCCAAATAACTCTCCCAGAAGTTGATGATTCAGAATTGTTTGTTTTTAAGGCAGATTGAAATGTCTGGTACAAGGGTATGACTGCTCCTTGTCCTGCAGTTTCTAGAACACTACAGCTTCCCAATATCACACCTTTTGGGAAACCCTTCTTCTTCATATAATCGTTGAGATTATTAACAATAATCTCAGTTGGATTCTCTGAAACTCCATGGAATTTCTTAAATCCAGTCACATGGATTGTTACAGCAGGAGGCCCTTCAGACCCCATTAGTAATTGAGTATTTGGATTAAATGTTATAGCATGAAATCTGAAACGAAAATCCAAGGACCTGCATGACAAAATAAAATAAAATAGTGCATCAGTCACAATATTAGAAGCAATTAATCATGAAAAACTTCAAATATCTCCAGTTAAATGACTGCAAGTAATGCTCTTCCCTGCAGTCCCTTCTGGAATAAACAATCTATTGTTTAATAATGACAGCTTTAATCTAACAACACGAAGTATAACAAAATACAAATGACTAAAACTCAGAAGATCTCTATTACACTTGAAACAAAGTAGTGAAAATCGAGAGACTTTACACAGAAATTGGAAGTGGAAGTTCCATTTTCATCTCATCCTGGAAAATCGAAAGACGATTACCAAGTAATAAAAGCCATAGCCTCAAATTGAAGACGAAACACCACAAACTAAGTCTATCTGTAGATTGAGAGCAAGCTATCAATATTGAAAATCTATAGACAATAACCCATTTTGTAAAACCACGAGGAGATAGTATAAATCTTAAAATCCAATCCAAAATCAAAGATTTACAAAGCTAAAATAGGTAACTTCCTTCACAGGACATAACAAAAACAAAAAAAAACTGAAAAATGAAATGAATCACTATTAATCCACCTGAAAGCAAAATTCAAGCTAATAACTAAAGAAATATCGTTGATCAAACACCCAGATGATCAATCTGCCATAAAAACCAAAGGAAAAAAAGAAATGACAAGAAATCAAAGCATATGCTCAAAATTCAGAATAAAAAAGATAAGAGCTTTTGAAAATTTCTCACCTGTAATCTTCAAATGAAAGGAACAAGAAGAAGAAGAAGAAGAGAGAAAAGGAAGTGACTCAACCACCAGCCTTATTGATTAAGAAAAAAAAGAAAAAAAAGAAAAAAAAGAAAAAAAAAGTGGATTTGAACTCTTTAATGAACTAGTAAAGATTCCAATCAGATGAATATAGAAATGGGCTATCAAGCTGGCAATAAATTAAATGAAATTAAATTATATTTTAATACACATACATAATTGGCATGATAAATAAGATAATTGAAAATTAAATTTTATATATATATATATATATATATATATATATATATATTAAAATCCAAGAGCTCATTAGGCCTAATCATACCACAAAATTACTATTAGTTTCCTTAAAGGCAAAATAAACTAAAATTATTAATCACTGTTCAACTTGCATCTTTCAATCATAACATAGAATCTCAGTGTAGGGTTGATTAAGAATTAAAAATTCAAACTTTTATGTATAATTTATATAATAAATATTGACTAAAAGTGAATCGACTCTGATCTAAATTTGAGGATATCTGGACAATATGCTTAATTACTCATTTTATTGACATGAATAAGCATTTTACGCCGCTTATGTGTTTTCCTTGCTTCGTTAAAGGAAAAACCTTTCTTCTTTTCGTTTCGTCTCAAAGGGTCGATTTCTCTCCATCTTCGAATGATGATTTTTACTTTTATTTTTGGGAGTAATCTGGTCTACGCAAGAGGAGTAAAAATGGGGTTGATGGCCTTAGCTATCTGAGTCAAATGTAGATGGACCGAGTGTTTATCCGTTGGGCCTAAAGGCTTATTAGTTATCTTTGAGTGTATTTGGTGTTATATCTTCAGCCCATTTGTCTCTTAGCCCTCTGGATATGGGCCTTAGAGTCCTTTTCCAAAAAAAAAAAAAAAGAGAAAAACCGAATGCTGGCCCGCCGTCGCTGAGCCGCTGACGGACACGACAGCGAGAAAAGAGGGGACGCATCTCGAAGTGACGTCTTGTCCGTTGCCCACTGGTCAATCCTTCCCCACCCCTCAGGGTTAATTTTATTGCCCTCAAAACCATCAATGCTCAAACGCAATGCAGTGACGTGGGACCCAAATTCTCCGGCGGAGCAACTACTCACTGGAATATTCCTCCCTTTCCACGCCGATCTGCCGCTACTCAAAACCATTAATACAGATCACAATCGGGAACAAATTTTCTTTTTCATGGTTGGCTACATGGAAACTTCAGCTAGTAGCTCTAAACTCGTTTGGTAGTGCCCTGTTGCCGAACCGATGTCTGTGTCCATTTCCTATATATCGGTGCCCTTCTCGGCTTCTTCGGTTACTAGACCGAGCCCACTTTCTCGCAGGGTTTCTAGAATATCTGCTCGGAGTTGTAGCTTTCCGGTGAGTGGTTAAAACTCAAACATATAAAGCTGTAACCTTTTACAGTTTTTATGTGGTTACTTTTGGGTTTTTATCAAGATGGTGTCTTATAGAAATTGATAAAGCTGTAAGATTTACTAGCGTCAGCTAATTGTCATAAATGGGTTTTGTTGAGCTCTTTAAGTTAGTAGTAACACGGATGGTGTTGTCTGCAATTAAAAAAAAAAATCCTCACATGGTCCTATTACAGAGATAAGGTTACTTGTATATTTGCAGTTCTGCTTTTTACTGGAAATGCTGAAGCTGTTGTTTGCGTTGCGATTAATATTGAAAACCCTTTGATTGATAAAGACCCTCCTTTGATGGGTTTCCGTAAGTCATAACTGAGGAGTCATTAAATTTTGTGTTTGTATTGGTGTATGCAGGTAGTGGCAGAGAACATTTATTCGGTGGAAGGGAGCCGTGTTCTGCTCTATGGAGGAACTGCCAATTTCTGCCGAAGGTTCTGTGGCCTAAAGCTCCGGATACTTAAGAGCCTTAACCTTTTACAGCGCAATAGAGAATGTAGGCCTGCAAAGGGATTCAAGATTATTAAAAATCAAGAGAAGGATGACTTAACAAATCATTTAGAAACAGCTTCAACACATGCTGGACAAGTTTCTGAAGAAGTCCCGAAGATAAATTTGCCAAGTGGTCAGTATTAACTCAATTTCTTGTGTTTTTCTAGTTAATTAAGTTTATTTATTCATAGATTATACGTGCTTTGATTATAAATGGAAGTATAAAAACAGCCTGATTTCATCTTGATGATTTAATGGGTACAGCTGCTTTTGTGGAGTCTCCTTCATCTTTGAAACAAGAACATTTCTATGACCTCCCCATTGGGGGTGGTAGAGCAACTTCTCTTTGCATTGCTGTCATAGGAGCCACTGGTGAGCTGGCTAGGGGGAAAATTTTTCCAGCATTATTTGCTCTGTATTATAGTGGCTTTCTACCCGAGGTCAGACTACTCTAAAATCATTATCCCGCTGCAATTTTTTTTATGGCTGTTATGCTATATTTATTAAGGACTAGAAAACCTCAACGGCTAATGGTCTTTTCTTCCAACATATTTCACCAACTTTTTCTGAGCTTGAGTTACAAATTTGTCGTTCTTTCAGTCTCACTAGTCCATTTTTGCAGGATGTAGCTGTCTTTGGTTATTCAAGGAAGAATTTAACGGATGAAGATCTGAGATCCATTATAGCTTCCAATTTGACTTGCCGCATCGATCATCAGTATGGTTCACTTTACTTGCAGTTTCTTAGTTGGACTTTTAATATATCAAAATTGACTGAAAATTTAATAGTTCGTATGACTACAATTTGCAAGGGAATATTTTTCAACTTAAAAAGCTGATTCAATCAATCTCAAGAACAGGTTTACACTTTTAACATGCCCATACTGGGTGCTTTGCTGTAGTGCCATTCTTAACTTCTTCAGGTTATATGGACTTTACTTAACAATTGAAACGTATCATGTTTTTAAAGCAGTGGTGGTTGAGAAATTCTTTGAATTAAATTAACAATAAGAATACAGGCATTTGCTTTTGTCATGTATTTAATCTTGCTTCATAGATACTCAAATCATAGTTTTTCTTTAAATGTTTCAGACAGAACTGTGGAGACAAAATGGAGGCTTTTCTTAGTAGGACATATTACATTAATGGAGGGTATGACAACAGAGAAGGGATGTCAAAGCTAAATGCCTTAATGGAGCATATAGAGGTATGCTTGACGTGGTCACATATTTACATTTAGGAACTTCTTTTAACAGCGGCAGTGTTATTTGAACTTGCAATGCTCAGGCTGAATTCTTTTGATAACTGATTCATTAACAGCTTACCAAATGCAGGGTGGACATGCAGTAAATAGGATATTCTATCTTTCTGTGCCACAAGAGGCACTCCTTGATGTTGCATCTGCTCTTGCTGATAATGCTCAAACCAACAGGGGCTGGAATCGTATAATAATTGAGAAACCTTTTGGATTTGATGCACCATCATCCCATCAGTTGACTAAGTCTCTGCTTTCTAAGTATGAGGAGAAACAATTATACAGGTGTCATTGCACATCAATAATACCTTCTTTTTCTTGTACCCTGCATGTATATCATCTCACTTTTTCTCATAACCATTTAGTTAGTATACTCTAATTCATAAGTTTTCATCTTAGCTGAACAGCCTATGATTTTAATTGGTCCCATTTCAGGATTGATCATCTTTTAGGAAGGAACCTCATTGAGAACCTCACAGTGTTACGGTTTTCTAATCTTGTTTTTGAGCCATTATGGAGCCGCACTTATATACGCAATGTACAGGTGAATTTTCTTTTGCTGAGCTCAGTTCTTTTGCTTATTTGTTTGTTTTACCATTATTAAGGATGTAATAAAACTCAAAAATGCCTTCAAGAAATATAGTGTTGTCACTTCAGTGTGGTGTATTTTTTTGCAGATTATTTTATCAGAAGATGTTAGTGCGCAGACTGGAAGGTTGTTATAGCTGATAATTTTTCTCATGTATTTTTTAAGAGAGTGAATTAGGTGGACTATAGGTTTTAAATATGCATCTTGTCATGACTTTAACTATCTTATGCAGATATTTTGATGGGTATGGGATCATTCGGGACATAGTGCATAGTCATATATTTCAGACAATAGCATTGGTTGCTATGGAGCCACCTATAAGTCTTGATGGTGAAGATATTCGAAATGAAAAAGTACATCATCGTTATGCAAAAAGCATTCTTGTTAAATAAATTTCATATCTAGGCAGTGCTAACGAGAAGCTTCTTATCAGGTCAAGGTTTTAAGATCAATTCGCAGATTGGATCCCAGTGATGTCATCCTTGGGCAATATAAAGCTATTTCAGGGGACAAGGTTGATCTAAATATGAACAATCTGACCCCGACATTTTTTGCTGCTGCATTATATATTGACAATGCACGCTGGGATGGTGTGCCTTTTATTATCAAAACTGGCATGGGACTCATCAAACACAGGTGAAGACTCATGTGGAATGTTGTGAATAATATGAGTTGAACTTGTTGGCATCCTCAGCCTGATTGCATAAATAATTTCTACCAACTTTGACTGATATGCAATTGTTTTCAGATGTTATTTTAAAATTCTTTTAGATTGTAAAACAACAGAAGTCCTTTTGAAATAAGTTTGGAAGACAGAATTTCTCTCAGGACCTATGTTTTGGTAAGATGAAAAATGAATCTGCAATAAGATCACCGTTATCATTATATTTTCGACTGGGAGATTTTTATAACGATGAAACATTTTGGAAGTCAACCTCTGAAATTTTCTGAAGGTTTATATAGCTAAACTCTTGAATTCTATAGGGGGCAATAGGTTTATGTCAACTGGTGTATGCATGCATCTGTACTAATGCTTTGCATTTATGCTGACTAGTTGAGGGAGCAAATAGCTTAATTTGTTTGTACCAGAATTTGCATGACGGAAGTGAATTTGCTCATCAGTTAGCTATTTATGCAGAGTGGAGATACGAATACAGTTCCATCATGTCCCTGGAAATCTTTATAGGGAACGCATTGGACATAATATTGATATGGCCACCAATGAGCTGATTTTGCGTGATGTGCCTGATGAAGCCATCTTAGTCAGAATTAACAATAAGATTCCTGGACTAGGCTTGCATTTGGATGCTTCTGAACTTAACTTGCTCTACAAGGACAGGTGAGCACCTTGTTCTAGACCCTTTAGAAGAACTAAAATTTCTGAGGCGACCAGTTCTCACTTTTCTTCAATGTTCCATGCAACTTTCTATGTAAATACCGTAGGTATAACGTAGATGTGCCTGATTCGTATGAGCATCTTCTTCTTGATGTCATTGATGGAGACAACCATCTCTTTATGAGAAGTGATGAGCTTGCAGCTGCATGGAATATTCTAACTCCCATTCTAAATGAGATAGACAAGAAAAATATTGCACCAGAGCTGTATGAATTAGGAGGTAGAGGCCCAGTTGGAGCATACTATCTTTGGGCCAAACATGGGGTTCGGTGGGCAGATGACTGAAGAAGGTTTTTGCCAAAAGTTCTGCTGTCTGAAACAATACATGATCGCCTGAATAGATGAATTTTTAGGATACACAAATCCTGCAGAATTTGAATCTTCTTGTTCACTTTAGAGTTGTTCAAAACAAGCTAAGATGCTCTCTTTTTCTCTCTGCATTGCATCCCCAGCAAAGTTTCCTTCCAGGCGCAAGTACTGTTAAGACAACAAACCTCTATTATATGCTTTTGTTGTCATGTAAGCCTGCTATAAGACTTGTTTTAATATATATATATATATATATCCTAAATCTAGGTCCCACATCACATAATCTGGTGATTGGCGTGTGACCCATGAGCAGAAAACTAAAGGGTTTTGGTGGATTGTAATGTTTTCAGCTGGGTTGATCTAACAATTTCAGATTCAATCAACAAGAGTTTTCTAGGAATCTTTCTACTTGTGAGAAGTAAGGAAAAAGATCATAAGAAAATCAACTTGCAAAGGAAATGGAAGTTCAAAATATTATTACAGATAACATAAGTTTATACATAGTTGGAATAATTTAAACTTGGGTTGAACTGAAGCAGCATTTGAATATGGAGGAGTAGGGCCGGAGAACGTCACATATTCCAGAAGAGAAGCAAATCCTCCAGATAAGGCCATGTCATGGGTTGTGCGTCACCTTTGTTAGATCATGCTGATTACGTTGAAGCCCATATCTACTTCCACCAAATGCCCATCACTAATTTGGTAACAAACCCATTACTATCTACCCATCCAAGTCTTTTTATATATATATATATCCTGGAGAAATACAAAGATCAATAATGCAAATACAATTCTTCAATTATTCAATGTACTCTTAATTTATAAAATATCAAGATGTAACATCTATTTTCTTATATTTTTTTATTAGAAACAAATCCATTCAAATCTAATTGAGTGATATTTAATTAAATCTTGGGATTTTATCATTAAAGGTAAAATGATTTTTTATTTTAGAAAGAGCAACTCTATTAGATGTGTAAATTTCTTTCTATATTATAGAAATCCCAAATAGAGTATGTTCTTAACTTTTTTTCCTTTAAATAAAAAAAAATGGTTAAATTTTGAATTCTCTTCTTAAATATATGGTACACTAGTTTTTTTAATATTTTTCATGCTTACCAACTCAATAATAAGATAAATTTATACAGTGATGACTCTCTCTCTCTCTCTCTCTCTCTATATATATATATATATGTATGTATAAGACTATAGAGGGAATCAAATTTTGCAGTTGGTGAGTCATTTATTATTACATGGCTAATTTAAGCATGTGCATGGATGGTGAATAGAACTCTTCTTGTTCTTGTGATTTATATCTTTAATTTTCTTTTCACCTGTTTGAGGAATGGAGAGTGATACAACAAGGAAGAGGAAGATTGAGAATGTTGAAGAACAAGAGAAGAAAGAGACAGAGATTGAAGAAGATGATGAAGAGAAGATACAGAAGTTCTTTGCTTTGATAAGAAGCTCAAGAGATCTTATGAGGATGGCATCAAAAGAGAGAGATAAGAAGAAACCTGAAGCTGCTCCTGCTCCTTGGAACCCATCATTCCAACCAGAAGATTTTATGCAGGATGTTGTTAAAGATAGTAAAGGAGTTGCTGGTCCTTCCATGACAGCACAAGAACAAGAAAAACAGAAGAAAGAAGAGGAAGGAGGAGACAATGAATTAGACCTAAATCTTTCTTTGTAGAGATGTATTGATAGTTTCTTCTGCAACTTGCATGTTGGAAATAAAAGCTCAAAATTCTCTGTTTTATTATTATTATGATTAATGGATTGGCCATATTGCGACTTGGAAAGGACCACTAAGATGGTGTAACCATATCCTGTCAGTGTCATGTTCCATTTATAGCCTGTTATATGGCCATTCCAGATTCAATATGTGACCATTTCAAGTTATAAAACTCTGCAGCGATAATCACCCAAGTGGGCAATTGAAGGGAGAATGGAAATACCCATTCTCCTTCAGACAATTTCTTGAAGGATACACCAAATATGGAGCAGAAAAGAGAAAGAAAAATTGGGGAAAGGCTAAAAATGAGTACAACTGGATACACTTATGATCTGAGTTATAGCTGGTGGTGATATATTAGCACTCCACCCACAAGGTCCTAGCAGCTGAGGGCCTTGGCATCATTATCTGCATTAAAGGCCAAAATGAAGAGGTTAGAAGCAGAAGAATGAGCGAACAGCCATTGCAAGTTGCACCAAACATATTATGGTCTCAGATCAGCTGCTTGGCCCACTCTTAAAGCAGCTTTTTTTTTTTTGTGGGGTTGGGGGTGGAGATTAGGGCTACCTTGGTGATGGACTATGTTGCTGGATGATTGTCTCATCACTGCTATTATTTGCAACTTTAATGAGTTTGAATTGTTCTGATCCATGCTTCCCATTAAGCTTTATTAGTGATAGTGTAATCATTTTTATCAAAGATAAAAAAAAATCATACTTTTCTATCCTTAAAAATGATAATGATTAGCACCTACAATGCTAAAATACAGAGGTCATATTCAAATATAAATTATTTTGACATTGCATGATAGAAAACTAGTACCCTAAATAGGGCACCAATTACTAATAGCTACTTTGAAATTTAAAGGCCTCACACCTTTTATAGGTCCCCACTAATATGACATGTTTCTTTATGACCATTAACCTGATATGTAAGTGTGATCTAAAGGCACACTGAAGCAACACAGAGATCTAAATTGCCAATAAAAAGCTGTAGAGATTATGTGAAATTGAACTGCATAAACCATGGAAAAAGACATGAAAAAGAAGCAGCAGGGAATCATTGCAGAAGAACAGGGAATTAGGTGTGTTGATGAAGATGACAAGGTTGAGAAATTCTTTGCAATAATTAGAAGGCTAAGAGATGCTCGTAACTTTTCAACAAACAGCTTGAGAGAATTGGAAGCTTGGAAAAGAATGAAGAAGGCAAAGAAGGTGCATGTACCTATCTGGACTCCATCTTTTGAACTGCAAGATTTATCTGGGTTGGAGTTAGCTGATGCAAATCAACCAAGTTCTTCAAGTAACAAGGAACAAGAAAAGGAGAAGAAAGAAGAATTAGATCTCAACCTTACCTTGTAAAGATTACAGGATTCTAATGGTTTGATTATTCCAGGTTTGCCAATTACTTTTAAGGTGTTTTGTTCATGTGATGATGATTATTATTATTGTTATTTATTTCTGGGTTTTGTTTGATAAGGATGCACACCAAGCATCACAGATTGATTCATATGTGTATAAATTTGGATTTACAATCAGAAAATTGATGCATACCTGTTGTACTTTTCTGCTATGAATCTCTTAAATATTTGTTAAAAAAAACTTATTTTTGCCGATTGGTAATTGTCAGCATAAATTTGTTGGTAGTGGTGGTCTCCTTGTTCTTGCTCTTGTTGATTAAATGTTATTCAAGACTTATATCAAAAGAAACCTGTGAATATGCAGACCATCATATGAAGTTATCTGCATTAGAAACATAACTCTCACAGGAAAACAAGAAAATTGCTTAGGCCTGTTTTCAATTCCACCAATTTCTACAAGAGGATCAAACTATACTTTTCAAGATCCATTTGGAGAAAAAGGAAAAGGGAAATCTTCTATAGACATCAAGGGGTGTTCTGTTCATGAGTATAAACAAGGTTCAAGTGACCTTTTTCTTAAAAATCTTCTTTTCAGAGCTATTGAATGAAATCTGAAAAGGGAAGAAGATGGACATGGTTTACTTGCTAAAATCAGATTAAGACTTCAAAATTTAAATTTAAAGGTAAAGAAAATTGGGTAAACTAGAAGATATGATAGTGGCCCTGCCCTGTGAGCAGCCAAGAAAACATCATTGACATCCTCCAAATTGATTGTGAAACTTTTGCTTTCCAATCAAACATGATTAGGTATCCTAGTTCTTGTATGACGATTTAGTGCTCCACCATAGGAGATGCCAATTGGAGGACTATTCTGCTTGCACAGCAGACTGCAAAACTGTTATTTCATTTGGTGTAATGTTCTACAGGCTTGCACAAGTCGCAGTTAGGCAATCAAAACCACAGACCAAAATCAAAACGTTGCCCCCAAAAATAAAGGGTAAGATCGTGATTCTATGATTGTGTTGTCTCACCTTTGGCCCTAAATCGATTAGTGGTCTTTTCCTCAGGCCCAGTTTTGCTTGGAGAACAATAATAAGGTGATAGCCATCACCAGATCAGTAGTCCCCACAAGAACACAGCCCATCCTTCAAAATAATTCCCCTTCTTGTTACTTCCACTTTCTGGCTCTCATGGATTTTCTCAGCTCTACCACATCTCCCCTTCTACCTTTGGAATACATAGATATCTGACAGCGAGACGTGAGTCACAGCATTTTCAGGCTCAAGCTCTAAAAGTTTCCTTGCTGCAACTTCAGCCAAATCCAAAAACTATTCCCATAGGCACAAGCCTCTAATCATATTAGTCCTAGCAACATCCTTCGCTGGGATCAGATCAAAAAGCTTTCTGACTTTATCAACACGTCCATTTTCAATCAAACCACCTATTATCACCCAGCCCACAGCCCAAGAAACCACATTATTCTCAGGCATTTCCCAAAATAGCAGACTACACCTCTTTAATCATTCCCTCCTGCACATGGTCTCTGACCATGGCTAAAAACATTTCTGTCTCAATAATCATCCTGTTATGTCCATTGTTATGCTTGTGTTGAAAGTCACCAACAACGATACATTCCAAGAAACAGTGGTTTTAGAAAAGTAGACATGTCCATTAAACCTCTGGCCCCATCAAAGGCTTGAAGGGCAAAGGTACAACTTTTTCTAAAGAATGAAAGAAGTCTATATTTTTCACGAGTGAATTTATGATCCAACATTGTATTGTTTTTACCTACCATGGCGATTTAGCAGACGGTTCTTTTATGAAACACATTGAAACTTAATCTCTAACTTGAACACGTATAGACGTTAGATTTGAAAGACATTAAATTTTTGTGTCCATTTTTCTTTCTATTGTAATTTCCCCTGTAGAGTGCTGTGTCCTTGTTCCCACAAATACCATATAAATTGGAATGAACCATCTAATCTTCTCCACTACACATTATTCAGTTGGTAACATTTGGTGAAAAACAACTGTAAAGTTCAATATATTTCTCTAGAAGAAATTGAAACATAGTAAAAATGAAAATCAATTGCGACAAAAGAAATTGAGCAATATTGGAGGGGAAGAATAAGCTGTTGAAAGTACTTTGGAGGCCATAATTGCATTAGCTGCTTCAGTATAATGGATCCCATCCCAGCTCAAAAATCGTGATCCTTCATGGCAGACCTGATGACCTGGCTGACCACATGTTACCCTGATATTGTAATTGTATGGAGGTCCTCCATATCCACAACATGCCATTAATGGACTTGAAAAACCTGCAAGTTCAGAAAAAAAAAATGAAGCAATTCACTCAAAGTCAAAACTGTAGCAGTTCTTGCAAAGATATCTCAAATAAGGGCAGCTCATTTGATAGGAGCATCAAATCTTTTACTTCCCAATTCATGGTTAGATTTTCTGGAAAAGAATATTCGTGTGAAATTGCATGATTCAAGCGTAAATGGTATTAAACGTTTATCTCTTAACAGGAAGGTAAGAGGAGCCTCGTGCATGATCTTTCATCTTCACAGTAAAAAACAGAAGAAAATACTTACCATATTTGGAGGCATTAGCAATGAGATCATACTTGATCGAATAGATATCTACATAAACTATAGTTGCTCCTGGCAACTGAGACCTCAGCCTTTGGGACGAACGATGCAGTCCTTCATTGAACAATTTTGCAGCTCTATTGTAACTTGAAATACATCCGTGTGGATCAAGATCAATCTTCTGAACTAATGCAAGTTTTTGAGGAAGACAACCTAATGGCCCAGTGTTATGTATCCAGAAGTTCCTGCCTCCTTGACCATATAAAGTCTATTTGATATGAAAAAGGAAAATGTATTCTTAGTGGGAAACTTTTGACAATACCACAAATGTGATTACAAAGTATCAAAGCTCTTTTGGATTACTAAACTCACCTTCACAGCATTTTCAATTTCTTGGATAGTAGATGGAATCCTTTTGATAACTTGAACATAGGATAGGTTTTTAGAGAATGAATCAGCAAGGTCATTTTGTCCAATATCAATCATGTAAAGTGCATTCCTGAACCCGTCATAACTGATCATATTTCCTAAACGTAAAACAGAAAACTCTGCAAAGCTCAGTTTGCTTGTTCATATATCTGCAATTCTGCAGCACACTTGCATAGATATTGTTACAAGTTAAACTGACATGATCCAATTAGACTCCAATTCCTTTAGTTCAGGGGAGAGAAGGGACACCCATGTTTGATTTCAAACAACCTAAATATGAGACCTGTCAGACTGTTACTTAGTTACTAATCCAATAGCGAAACGCACACATATAAGTTTGAAGAAAATGAGAATGAGACATTACCAGCAGTAACAAGTTCAAGGACACGAGCCTTGAAATGAAGGAACTGCATTATTTGAATATTCAGTGAGAAAGGAACAAACTTTGGAAGAGTAGAAGACCCCACAACTGCAAAGTTTGCACCATTTGAGAACCTGGACCCTCCTAATGAATCCAGATATGGGTTTAGAAGACTAGCATTCAAACTTTGGCCTGGAAAAGATAAAGCAACACAACACCATCCCTTAGAAATTTTACAATGCTGTACGTTTAGTTACAACTTTAGATCTAATCGTCCATCGCCTTGTCAAATGGGTCCTTAAAATTTGATAGTATAAAAACAAAGAGACAAGAAAATGACAGCCGTCAAGTTCAACCGGATAGGCACATACTTCGAACAGCTCAGCAAGAAAAGGGGAGCACTTACAGAGGAAGTCGATGAGGAGGCGTCCATCAGACAATCTACCGGTTGATCTGCGGAAGAATGAACGGCCATTTGGGGGATTTATAGCGAAGCCAAGGCCAGCGGCGAGTCCACCAGTGTCAGAGTTAGAATCACCAAAGTTGAAGATGACGGGAGGATTCTTGCACTGGGAAGCAACCGAAGTGACAAAAGATGGAAGAGACATAGAGAGAAGAAGGAAGGTAAGAGACAGAAAAAGCAGAGAGGGAGACGCCATGAGTGAGAAGTGAAGACACAGAAGTGAAGAGAAGAGTCGTTTTACCCTTTGGTAGTATGCGTTTTAAAGAACTGAGGGGTAGTGCAGACTGAAACTGAGATACTGGTCAGAGTGGGGACAGGGTGTGTAGATCTAGACGAGGGGATTCAGACAAGTCACTGACGTGTGCCAAGTCGGACCCACTTGTGATCGGTGGTTTATACGAGTTGGGGTATGAACTTGCCAGATGTCAGTTTTTAAAAATATTTAATATTTTTAATTATGAAAATTATATTTATATATATACATAAAGAGAAAATTTGCCACCGACAATAAAAAATAATGGCTGGACTTTCTCATATGGATATGGGCCGACCCAAAACGTGAATGGTGATTGGTCATCGCCATGAGTGAAAGCAAGACTGATTCAGACACCATCTATAAGTGCATTTCAAGAGCAAAGGGACAAGAGTAGAGCCATGAAAGGAAGTGTTGTTAGATGGTTCTATTACCGATAAGATACTCTTTCAAAATGAAGTGTCGTTAATGAATGTGAGAAAGAGTTGGAAAAGCTCAAGACTGACAGGACGAGACAAATACATACACTGTTAATATATAGTCCTTCCTTAAACAAAGCTAGTGGGTGATCTTTTTCCTTTTTTGGCTATGGTTCTTGTCCAGTTTGGCTTTTTCAGGGATGAACATCGATCACTTCAAAGCTTGCATGAAACCACTTGTTCTCGCCTCTTACTGGCAAATCTTTGCCACCATTACACTGCGATGGTCCCTTTTGCTTATGTCTAGGAGTGGTAAGTTCTTGAAAACTGACTTCATAGAAACGCGTAAAAACTAAGTCATGAGTTCATATATAGTCAGAATCAATGTTTCTGTTCTGTTTGATTGTCTGTTTGAGTTAATTGTAATATTTTCTCACACAAGAATGTGTTGGATAAAGAATGGTGAAATCCAACATTCAATGGAAATATGCACAGATGAAATGGGAAGCACCGATTCTGCTTCCAAATCAAACTTCATTTTGGGCCATTTGTTTATAATGGCTGGTCTGCTTTTGTTTGTTGGGCAGTATGGTTCACAATCCATCTGAAATCATACATGGTCTAACTCGTAGCTTTTTAAGTAAAACTTAAATTTAATCGAAAGTAAAAAATCTGGTTCTGATTCTAACGACAACTGGGAAACTGGCCCAACCAACATATTCTTGATTCTTCCATTTTACCCCTTCGTTGTTAATATGCTATTCTTCATTGCAGATTCGCCAGGAAATTGCCACTCGCTTCTTGAATTACATCACTATCTCACTTTAACCTACAGCTCTAAATAAATTGATTAAAAAATTCCTTAAAATTTATAAATTCCAACCATATTCATTTTATATTAAACCGAATAATATAATTTATTTCCTTTAATTTTTATAAAATAATTTATCTCATTTATTATATTAATAATTTTAATTAAAAAAATAAATTTTTATCGAATTAAATTTTAAATAAATCACAAATCATTTATTTATTTATTTATAATTTTACTTTACATTTAAATTGAATAAAAATTTATTAATTTATATATATTTTAAAATTAATATTTTAAGATATATTTATCAAATAAAATTTTAATTAATTCATATTAATTTAATCAAATAAATTAAATTGTAAGAAATTTATAATCAACACTTGTCCGGTCTAAATTTCATGTACATTTTATATAGCCTGAGCTCTGCCGCACCAAATAGACACTAACTTACCCTAACGATTAACGAGTAAGGAGCGACTAATGAATCGAAAATCGTTAAAAGCACTAACGTCGTGGAAACAACCGTTATCTCAAACTGATTTAAATATGGAGGATGCAGGCCTCCTTTTCATTTGCCGATCAGCGCTCTCCCCCTCTCTTCTCTCTTCGATCCTGCTTCCGAGCTCCTCTAGGTTTCTGTAAGCTCCTTCTCTATACCTCCACTTACATGGCGTTTTTTTTTCCTGTGGATTGGCTTCTTGTTCTTGTTGCTGTTTTTGTAGATCCAGATTTAGATCTGGATCTGATTAGGTTTCGTTTTATTATGAGGCATCTGTTTGGTTCATTTCAAAGTTTCAGCTTCTGATTTATACTGATTTCTTCCTGTTTTCTATAGATCTGATGCATCTAGGATCTGTTTGTTTGTGCTTTTTGTTTGTCATTTGTTATCGAAAAAAATAAATGAGAATAAGTAGTGGGAAGGAAGGATGTAGAGTGCTGTTGTTGTTGTTGTTGTTTAATCCTTGTTCTTGGTACGATGAATGGTAGCAATCCATCTTGTGTTTATACCAGATCTCATTTGCATCTTCTGCGTTTTGATTGTGTTTGTTAATGGCAAAATGTGTTTTTTTCCTCTTGGATACTTATGGCATTTTAAATCCAGCCTAGATCGGAAAGATGGGGCTTTCATTCACCAAGCTTTTCAGTCGGCTATTTGCTAAGAAAGAGATGCGAATTCTTATGGTTGGTCTCGATGCTGCTGGTAAGACCACCATCTTGTACAAGCTCAAGCTGGGAGAGATTGTGACTACCATTCCTACAATTGGTATGTTTTTTTTTTGTCTTACTTATGCTTAAGTGTTCAGTTGCTATGTTTATTCTCTTCAATTGTAGTATGCTCTATAATTATATTTATTGTTATTTGTTGTTTTGGTTGGGTGAGTGATGTTTATTTTTATTTTTATTTTCATTTAGGATTTAATGTGGAGACTGTGGAATACAAGAACATCAGCTTCACTGTGTGGGATGTTGGTGGTCAGGACAAGGTTTGTGATATTATTGCTTATAGGGCGGATAATGTGTTCACAATTAGGAACTGTTGTACTTTTGTTATTATTTTTTGGCCTACTATTTGTTTTATGTATTTTCTCTGACAGTTGGCCTATCCATTATCATCGACCATACTCAGTGTGCTTATTGACGGTCTTGTGCTGATTAGATATGCTCCATCAGCACATAACATAATCATAAGCTAAAACTGTTGCTACGAAACGTTTATTGTTTTCCCTCGACTCTTTGAGGAAAGCTGTTGAGGAAAGCTGTAGATTGCGTTGCAGAAATTTCATTTATTACGAGCACATGCACATGCATCTTTTTTTTTATATTATTATTACACATTCCCAGCATGTGTGCTTATGGACGGTCTTGTGCTGACCCAGATTTTTTTCAGCACGCAACAAAAACATAAGCTAAATCAAAATTTGCTATCTTGTCTTTCAAGTCTTTCCTTCTGTTGAATGAGGAAAGGCTATCCATGTTGTGGCAGACAATTCATTGTCTGATAATGTTTACATAATTGAAATTACTGGTTATGTATGCACCTGCTTATGGCGTGCTCTTTTTTTTTAAATTTAATTTGCTGGCATACAACAGAAAACTAAGCTACATGGACTCCAGCCATGTTTTTAGGTCATCAATGCTGTGACAGGTGTTTCATTTTCTGCAAACTTGTTTCCTGTATGTTTTTTGATTGAGATGCGAATGATTAAGTATGGTCTTATACTGGCTCACTGGTATCATATTAGCAATCTTTTCTAACCTGCCTTGTTTGTGTTGTGTTTTGTACCCAATGTCATCTCTATCATAAAGTGCCTGAGCAAGGCTACCCATAATATATTCCATGTAAATAACTATCTTCTTTGTTTTCCTTGTGCACACATTTTTTTGTGTGTGTTTGTTTGGTGCGACTGTGATGCTTAAGAAATGGTAATATAGACAATTAGCGACTAATCCTGGTATCACTATGAAATTCCATATTTCTGCAATGATGGCATTGCAGTGTGCAAATGATTATGTTAGTGGTTGGCAGGTCTCTTATAGGTGTATAATTGTAGAACAGTTTGAATTCACTTGTAATAGACAATTTTTTTCCTTGTACCAGATTCGACCCTTATGGAGACACTACTTCCAAAACACTCAAGGGCTGATATTTGTGGTTGATAGCAATGACCGTGACCGTGTAGTTGAGGCTCGGGATGAACTGCATCGTATGTTGAATGAGGTTTGTGGGATAAGTTGAATCTTTTTTGTTTCAAATTTATGGAAATGGGTTTTGCAAAACTATCTGCAAGAAGTATCCTTCTGTTGTGTTGTCTTTACTAGGGGAATTTAATAGTGTTCTATTTTATGTGTAGGATGAATTGAGAGATGCTGTGTTGCTTGTATTTGCTAACAAGCAAGATCTTCCAAATGCTATGAATGCTGCTGAGATCACTGATAAGCTTGGCCTTCATTCACTCCGCCAACGCCATTGGTAAATTGATAGATGGTTGCAAACATGAGCCATCCTCTGGATTGGAAAATCATTATTCATTATCAATGTTTGTTATTCTTGCAGGTATATCCAGAGCACATGTGCCACTTCAGGTGAAGGTCTTTATGAAGGACTGGACTGGCTTTCCAACAACATTGCTAACAAGGTAGCACCATACTAAGCTAATTGGAATTTGACTAATTAGTGACATTGTTGAAGTCTTGTTGGATATTATTTTGCTTTTTCTGATGTTTGCAGGCTTAGTGGATGTAGCAGTTTCCTGCCAGCTGTCGGGTTGCAGTCTACTTAAGAATTGATTAATCGGTGTCTCTGGGGTTGCTTATCCTGTAATTGTTGAGAGAATGCTTCTTAGATATTGTTTACTGTAATAGAAATTGGCAAATTGTTCATGTAGATTTTAAATAATTCATGATTCACAGTTGGAATGTGTTACATGAGATGAAACGGGAGGCAACTGTTTCTTCCAATGATGCTTGATGGTAGTCTTTGTGTGAATGTTAGGATATCTTGGTATTGTTGCGAAAGAATCGTAGAGATCTTAATTGACACAAGAAGTTTCAATAGGAAAGTACAAGTGCTTCTGAGGATGGTGTCTAGCTTTTGCTAATTGTTCCTCTCAAATACTCCGGACCTTAACTACGATGCTGACATTAATACAAGAATCTTGAAATTGCTAGTAGATATAGTTGATCTTATAGAATAAGTGACAAGTTCATGACCAACGGCAGTATATATCCATGGCGATGACAATCCTCATTTCCCTAGTCCTATCAGCCAAGGGTGTTAAAACAATTGTACCAACAGCCTTGTGCTCTAGTAGCCCTCCCCCTTTCATATTTGGTACCTCCCCCAGAGCATCCTCGAAGTCAAAATCAAGAATGGCCGAGTAGAATTTTACAGTTCTCTTTTTCTAAATAAAATTAAACAAAATAATAAAATAAATAAAAAAAATTGTATAATCACAATTTTGGAAATTCCTTTTGATCGATAATAATGTTTTAGTCATTTTTTTTGTTAAAAACTAAACTTGTAATTTACTAATTAAGATTAAATTTTTTTTATTATTAAATTAATGAAAATTATCTATTGAATCAAGTTGGATTAGATTATTAATATAAGAAATTTGAAAAGTATACAAAATGAGTAAATAATCATCGATAAAAAAAAATTATTTTAAAATTTGTCATTTACTTACACTTATTATCTCTATCTATTGATAGTTAATCTTTTTTATCTTAAAAAATATCATAAAAATATATTTAAACTGATTTTAAATGTTAATGCTATAAAATTTATTTAATATATAATAAGAAATAAATAATTTTAATTTTATCCCATTTAAAATTATTTAATTTGAAAAGGATTTACATATATAATACATTATAGTTTATATTTTCACTTTTTTTTATTAAAAAAAATATGATTATAATCCAATTGAACGATTAAACTCTAATTTAAAAGTTTAGATTGATTAGTAAAAAGCATTTAAAATTTGACTTTTTTATGTGAATAAAAAAATTGGGAGTGAAGTGGATTAAGTTCTCTTTTTTAAAAGTAAGAATTGTTTATATTTTTATTTTTTAAAATTTATTATATTTATGATATATATATATATATAAATAAATAAATAAATATATACCATTTAGTTCATTTAAATTAAAATAATTATAATTTCAATGTTCATGTTGAAAAAGAGTTGAGAGAAATGAGTATTGAGAAATAATCTATAATAAAACACTGTTTATATTTATATTAATTGATAAACAATTCTGAAAACCGAAATATAAAAAAGATCCTCACAGAAGCAAAAAAAAACCACCCCACTTTTAATTCATGGGTGCACAAAAAAAATTATACTATTGTGTAAAATATCCATATCCCTATACAAAGTATTGCTATAGCCTTAGGCAGCAGATGGGGCGTTAACGTAGTGAACATCACCACCCTCCGAGAGTGCAGCCAAGAATGGCCGTAGACCCCCTTCATTTTCACCTGCAGCAGCACCCACTGTGTTCTTGTAGTCCAAGGACTCATCGTTGTAAATATCCCACCATTTCTTTATCAGCGTCTTGATGTCTTCTCTGTCCATGTTCACTTCTTTTCCAGTGTACCTCCATGGCTTGGAGCCCTGAACAAGATTTGAACAGACACCCTTACAAGTTTAGAAACCATGAACTTGTTATATACATAGTTGTCTTGTAGTTTTTTAAAATACATTCGAGACACTTACAGCAGCACAGTAGTGAGCAACCTTGACCTTGTCAACTTCAATGTTTTCAGGATGGCGCCAGAGCAGCGCCAAAACAAGATTGTAAATTGGAGGAATCGGCCTGTAGATGTCCTTGAAGAACATGTTCAAGAAATCCTGCCAATGATTCAATCAACAAACAGACTAGTGAAAAATGGGTTTTAATCAATGCTAAAAAGACCAAAACGTTCAAGTAAAACTTGATATTTACCTGCTCAGCAAAGAGGGTAGGAGTGGTAGCTTTGACAGTCCTCAACAGGTCATGGTATGTGGATAGGTTGGGCTCAAAAACAAACATGCCGGCGTTGAAGTAAAGGGGAGGTTTAGGACCCATCTCAGCAGGCCACTGAACCCTATCAGGGCACTGTTGGCAGTAGCCAATCTTGTACTGTGGAGAGTGACTCCATGTCTTCTCACAGAAACAGTCCATAGCACCATAAAAGTAGCCATCTTCCAAGTCAAAGAGGTGGTCTATATTATCAAACACTTGGATGTCACCATCCAAATATATCATCTTGCTATACTCCACAAACTGCAAGCCAAAAAGAAAACCTCAGAATTGAATTAAATTTAATCGATCTTCGTCTCAGCTAACCTTAATCAAAGACATACCTCCCATATCCGAAGCTTGGAGTAGTTGATGACATAATAAGCCATGGCGAATTGGGTGTGATTCTCAGGTGGGTAGAAAGGTTCAATCTCCTTGACGATGCATCCTTGAGAAACCAGAATCTTGCGGTGGTCCTGAGGAACATCAGGCAAAATGGCCACCACTAGTGGGTACTTACTATTAACTTTCCTCAACCCCTTAGCCAACCCCACAACACCTTTGATATAGTCACCATTTCCAGCCAAGAAAGTCACATAAGCACAGCTAGATATACTAGCTTGCTTAACCAGAGAAGTGTTAATCTCGGTGGAGGTGGTGAGATTAGAAGCCATTAAGACACAGAGAAGAAGTATTCAAGAAAACTTTTTTTTTCTTTGAAAAATATAGAAAATGTGTTTGGAAAGAGAGAAAAAAAAATTGAAAGATTTTGGTTTGTTGCTTGAGTTTGGTGATGGATTGTAGGGGTATTTATAGGATTTACATGGTGATTAATTTTAAGTATGGTGGGATCCATTAGATTTCGTAAAAGCTTCTTGGAATGAAGTCTTTTTGTGACTTGTAATAACTCCCATTATCCGAATAAATAATTTATTATACGACAACGTTTTCTTCACTTTCACATGGAAACTTTGATTACTGACAATACGTCGTCGTGTAGATCCATTGTAGTCGCACTCTACGCGTGGCAAACTGCTGAGATCCGACGGAGCAAAAAATTGGACGGTGCAAGAAGTTTCTGATCATAATATTATTCGCAGAATATATTCCAAAGATCCTGTGGTTCCACCATAAACTTACGTAAAAGCTCTTCAGATCTCAGCTATTTTACGATTAGGTTTTGAAGGTACAGTTGTTATTATCTGCCAATTTGAGGGTAATTTTGTCAAAATAGAATATGATTTAAAAATAAAAAGAAAGAAAAAAAAAAGTAAAAGTGCTAATAAAATATATATTTTCTGGTTAACCGCCACCGACAAACGAACCCAATGTGGGGCCACCATGACTAATGCAGCACCTTCAACACGAAAGTCACACGGGTTGGAGCCACGTAAGTAACGATATCCACGTGGCATTCGATTAGTCGCTTGTGATCTTTTAGTAGAAGTAGATGTACGATAATAGAAGCCCGCACGGACTTAGCTTAGTGGTAAGCAAGTGTCAAAGTTGGTACAAGACGTACGATAATAGTTTAAATTTATATCAAGTAGGGTCCACCTGATCTAATGAGAATTTATAATATCTATCCCAAAAAAAAAACAAATATAATTACATATACTTCTAAATTTAAAAAAAATTAAAATTATACGGCATAATAAGTCTATCGAATTGAATTACGAGAGGTCTCGGATTTAAATTTCAATTTTATTCTTATCCTCCTTTACCTTCAATAAAAACACAATAATAATAATAACAAAGTCTTAATCTCAAAAAAATTAGAGTCAGCTATATGAATCATTTAATAAATAAGCTCACAGACAATATCAACAATCATACGCTTTTGACTCCTTCCATTACTCGTATTTTATACTTCCATTCAAGTCTATTATTAATTAAATCTGCATCAATATTTAAGGCTCGTAAGTCTATTTCTATTACTTCATTACAAACTGTATTAGGTTTACCTCAATTTTTTTTAGTCACATCAACTATCAAGTTCTCCCACTTACGAACCGCCGCATGAAAAGATCTTCGTAAAATATGCCAAAACTATCTAAATCTTTCTTTTTTCACTTTATCACCAATCTTCGCTACATGTACTTGTTTTATTTTTAATTAATTATTTAATTTTCTTATTAAAAAAATGATTAAAATTCTTATTTTTTTTAAGAAAAATTATTATAGATTGCATCCAATTAATTTATAAATTTAGAATGTGTTCTCATTATTTATTTTTAATTAAAAAAATTTAAATGTGAATAAATTATAATGTAAATAACAATATGTATAAAAAAAAGTAGTAAATTATTTTAATGCAATTTTATAAGTATAATATGGTATATACATATTGATTTATGATTTTATTTTATGAGATCATCGTTTTTTGGGAAAACTTTTTATAAGAAAAATTAATAAATGAATTGACATCTCTATTTTTTAATTAATAAAAATAAATTAAATAATAATGAAATGTAACTTTTATAATATGCTTGTTTATATTATAATTTATTCATTTATCATTTAATTAATCTCACTTTATAATTTATTAAAATTTAATTTAGAAAAAAAAAAACAATACGTATTGGCTTAGGAAGGGCACGTGCACCTGACAAGTGTCAGTGTCTGGTTTAAAGGACGGTGAAGCTCTTTTGTTTTTTCAGTTTATAGTTTTGTTAGTTGGACTAAAGTGGGACCCAATTTAATTAATATTATATTTTTTTTATGGTAGTTTTGGACCGACCGACATTTAATTTGGATAATGTTTTGGACTTTATAATAAGATAAGAGGATTTTTTCAAAGCTTTGGACTAATATGAATTGCATTTTATTGGCTAAGGGAAATGAGTCATCACAATTAATTTTACTAATAAAATTTCAAAATATAATAAAGTAATATATAAAATTTTATTAACTTAAAGAAATTAATTATGAGAAAAATAATTAAAAAAAATATTTAGTGATTTACCTTAATTTATACCCACATATTCAAAGCATCTTTATTGCAGAGGATAACCCAAATGAATATTAAAAAAAAGGAAAAAATTGTCATAAATCTTTTTTAAAATTTTTGTTAGTATTCACGTGAAATTCATTCTACGTGATAATTGAAATAAAATCATTAGATAAGATATAAGTGATAAATGAAATAAAATTATTAAATAAGATATAAGTTCTGCGAACACTTTTCTACTGATGTGCCAAATTAATCGAACTACTAAATTTTAAATACTCGAGCTTATACTTCTTCCAATGAACTGGTTTTTTATCACTAAACTAATCCATAAAAGCTTTCATTTCCACTTCACAACTGCCTTGCAATTTGCTACTTGTGTTTGGTTGATGAGAAATTCCTGATTTCACTGTCAAACTAATCCATCATTTTTTTTTAATCTCCCAGTATGGATGATGACATTTCAACTAGAGCTTTTTTTTTTCTTTTCCCTCGAGGAATTAAATATAGTAACTTCCTGATTGATAAGCAACCAAATTCTATTGGAACCTGCTATTATCATGTGAAGTGTCTTAAGATGAGGGGAAAATTTGTCTGAATTCACACTCCAAGTCCCTTTCCTGACTGGTCTCAGCTTAATGGTCAGGAATTGGTCCACATATATCAGTCATGAATTTACACTTAGCAGATTCCATGAACGTTCTTGAAGGGAAGTGTTACTGTCTGAAATTTAGACCGTTGAGGAGTTTCATGTGTATTAAACTATGAGAACCACATTAATCAATGGCCTTGAATATTCTCAAGAAATGCAAGTTTTCATGGGAAATTAATAAATCTTCTATGCCAGTGCTATTCTGCAGTATAAGTGGCTCCTGGGATATTAAGGCAAGGCAAGGCTCAGCTATGCAAATTCTTTTAACAAAACCTGTGCAGAGAATCTGGATTCCAAATATTTCTATTGAATTGGTGATTGTTTTGAGTTTGTTAATTACTACTACACTTGAATGGAAATGGGGAAAAAGAAAGAGAAATAAACAGGGGATAAAATCTTGAAAAAAATAAATAATTAAGGCACTGTATCGTCTACGCCTGGAGAACAAGACTCTTACCAAGAATCAAGTCATCGGTTGAGAAATCAGCCTCTTTCCTATATGTTCCTCTACCAAAGTCTAGATTGTAAGAATCTGCTAAGCCTTCCACCAAGTCAAATTCAGGTTTCAATCCAAGAACATGTTTCGCCTTGTCAACAGATGCAAAGAAATGCTGCATTACATTGCAGAAGGATTTTTCCATTAGTAAAAGGACATTTCTTTTTCTCCACTTGGATAAAATTTCACATCTCATATGGAAACATTTGGAGTCTGTCTTAAGTTATCAAATTTCATGTACTGCTATGGCAATAATATTTACCTGGTCGCGGAATGGGAATGCCTTCTTTTTCCCGAAGTCGAATTCCTTGGGGTTATAGTGAATGATCTCAGGTTCTGGAAAACCAGCAGCCTGAGAGGAAAATTGTAGATTGAAAAAAAAAAATTACTACTGGAAATTCTATTTTTGACATATATTTAGCAATACATTAACAAAATGTTACCTTTGCACATGCCCTTGCTAATCCATCGAAAGTGACATACTTTTCTCCGGATATGTTAAATACTTGTTTGCTTGCTTTTTCATTACCAAGAACTTCTACAAAAGCTTTTGCCAAATCCTGAAATTGTTGAACCATGTTGCATCAGAAACATTTTCTTATATTGTAGAACATGAAAATTTTCATTAAACTGCTTATCTCAGAC
Organism: Cnidoscolus chayamansa; assembly: GCA_948266635.1. NCBI lineage: Eukaryota > Viridiplantae > Streptophyta > Magnoliopsida > Malpighiales > Euphorbiaceae > Cnidoscolus > Cnidoscolus chayamansa. The sequence goes on along the minus strand of CAOGCB011372849.1, from coordinate 12,805 downwards.
CACACATCTATAGCTCATATGCAGCATCCATGTTCGAGCTAATTGATGTGCTAGCAGCAAATTGGAAAAAAAGTTCTGCCTAACCACAGAATATAGGGAAAAGAAAGAGAGATAGAGAGATGAGATAACAAGGGAAAACTTCAAATAAATGCTTCTGCACTAGCATAAAACCAAAATTGAATGATTCAAAAAAGTGGCCATTATATTTAGGAAAGCAAGTATTGCCTGCTAAAGATAATCACTCAATGAAATTGGTTGAACAAAATGAACTACCAGTTTACAGTTAAATATAGCAACTCCTGAAAGAATCTCAATTCTAAGTGTGCATACATGATTAAATGTTTCATCTCCTAGCTTGATTTTAGCCCAAATGTTTAATAGAAAGAAAATGTACTCACTTTCACATGACCAAGTTGGGTAATTTGAATTCCTGAATTAGGAATTGGAATCGGGCGACCTGCTTTCAAGCGGTGAAAGAACCACTCTTCGACAGGATTGTAGTTCAACGGGCCATAGATGTAGACTGGCCTTAAAGAAGTCCAGTTAACATCTCTTGATTCTAGTAAACTCTCTGTCTCAAGCTTTCCCTTGTGCCTGCTCTTTGGATCAACTGCATCTGTCTACAACCAGATAGCAACAAATTAGAATGAGAAGAGATTGTATTTTTAGAAAATTTTTCTGTTTAAGATCCTTTCCAAGTGTTAATGAGTAGAGAAAACTTTGATCTCGGATAATGCAAATTATGCTCTACTTTAGTCCAGGCTAAGTTTTATCACATGATTAGAACATGTCATAAATGGAAGAATATTCTCATCCATTTGAAGTTTTTCTTTCCTCTCTCTCTCCTTTTAATTTACGTTGGAAAGCAGACTATCTAACAATGGTATTCATGGAAGTGTTTGATAAAAGAGAGGATAACAGTGACATTCATGGAACTGTTTGATAAAAGAGAGGATGCAGATCATCTTCTTATCTAATCTATAAAATTGAGATTTTATAATTTTATTAGTTATTTAGACAAGGCCTCTTTGGGTTTTATTTGGCAAATTTGATTTTCTTGCTCACTTTTTCTTTTTTCCCCTCCATTTCACTAGAGAGAGGATAATCTCTTTTTACAATCTTTGAATAACTTAAAAAGGTTTGTGTTGGGATCTCTTTTATACTTCTGATCACAAAAGATTAATGTTTTTGAGATGTCATACATGCCATCATCTGTGTTGATTTTCATATCGCATGAGGATCCAATTTTCCATTATAAGATAATGATATGAAACCAACCTCACAGTGCGGTAAAAGATCAGATTTGAGGTAAACTCCAGCCGAAGAACAGTATATGTACCTGAGATTTTGGAGACATTTACATTTTCAAAGATGACAGTAAAGAAAGGCAAGAAAGCTTAGGATTTACTATGATTCCTATGTAACAGGAGAAGATGAATGTTATCATTGATTTCTCCGTGAAGAACATTATAATTGCGAGTACCTATTTAATTTCCACTAATTGGATGTGAGGGAAAAAAGAAACATAATTTTGCAAGGGAAACAACAAATTAAACTTAAGAATCGTACTGACAATGAAATTCATATCCATTGACATAGGACAAAAGGATATAACATCTGCTTGTGAAAAATTTGTCTACACAAGTAGCTGAATGAATCATTGACAGAATGTTAAGTCAGAGCTTACTGTTCTAGTTCTTTTTGTGAAAGGTTACATACAAGAATAAGCTGAAAGAGATGTAAAAGGTAATATCTTAATAGAGTGTTAGAGCTTACTGTTCTAGTTTTGGTAAAGCATCCAATATAGGTGCAACTTCATCCGCCTCGCGTCCTGAAAATAAGGGAAAAAATGAGCATTTGGACTACTTTAAAAAGGGGGAAAGCACAGAAATTAGGCATTGCATACCATTTATATCATAAACAACATCAAAGCCTTTAGCTGAGAGACTGGATTTCACAAAATCAAAGTCCTTCCTATCTCCTTTCAAGTGTAAGATCTAGCAAATCATGTTCAATTGCAAAATCGATATCTGATTAAGAAACTGTCATAGAAGAGAAATCCATTCATTTCTTCATGGATAATGACTTCCATTCATTTGTGAAAATACCTTGGAAGAAAAATCAGCAAAATCCTGGTCTGATTCACCTGGCAATTGTTGAGTTATTGCGGCCTTACCTCTGGTAAACAAGGTCACCTGCAAAGATTACAAATGAATCCCTAATCTTATATCCAAGAGTTGAAGTTCTGAAGACAAGAACTTAGGTGAAATGCAAAACATGAAGGCTTGATTTTGTTTATGGAAAAGCCTTTCTACATCTTAATTTTTTGCTTGAAACTTTAAATGTGCAATGAGAGATAAAGATTTACCAAGGAATAACTATTCCATTCAGTAAACCAAATGAAGCCAAAGATTTGAACTCAAAACAGATGGATTTACCTGATGACCTTCTTTGACGAGAAGTCTAGACAAAAACACACCAATAAATCGAGTGCCTCCCATTATAAGAATATTCTTGGAACTTGATGCTGTCACCTGCAGTGCTCCCCTTGTTTGCCATACCCTTCTTTTACACTGCAAAAAAGGTACAAATATAGACATTGTCACATAGCTTAATCAATCACAGCAAAGTACACAGAGAGACAAAGGGTAGTAATTGTTTTTTTTTTCTTCTTCCTTTTGAAGAATTCAAATGAAAGGAGCATTTTTCAATAAAAACGCCATCTTCCCCCACATAGTTAGAGACCAGTCCAGTACCAAAGAGCAGTTCTTTTGCAGGAAGAACCGCCAAGTTTTTCAATAAAAAGAATGTGATTCTACATATAATAGACAAACCTGGAGTTGAGTGTGAAGTCTGGTGCCATTGAAGTCAGACAAAGAGGAAGGGAGAATAGAAAAAGAGGGCTGGGTTTGCTGTTGGACTGCTACTAAACGTGCCATTGATGAGGAAGCCTTTCTGCTACCCTCCTTTCCCTTGTGGGTTTGTTAAAAAAAAAACAGAAATTTGAAAGGTTGTGGGTTATGCCAATCTCTCCTTTTTCTTGGCTCTCTCTGAATTCCAAGAATTAGGATAAGACCTTGACCCCACCCCTCACTTTGGTTATATCCACAGCCTCTCATTCATCAACTACATTCCCACCTCTCCTTCTGTGTTATATGAACCAATGCAATGCAATCTTTTCCACATTTGCTTCCATTTTTCCTGGATCTGCCTTTGCCCAAACCCAAAAGTGAACCTAACTTGTTCCATCCCATCCTATCTTCTTCTAGTTAACTGGGTTCCAATGTGGATTTTGCTACAAATATGGCCCAATCTCAAGATGGTAGAGGCCTTCCATTGCAAGTCCAGTTAGTTGATTTATGAATCATCCAAATCATTTTAACCATTCACATCAAACTATATAATTTGATAAAAATCTTATTCAAATTCTATTCGTTCAAATTTACTCAAGTTTTTCTATTAAAAATCTTCAAAATGATACAAAGTGGAATAACATTAACTGATGTGATATATGCATAATCTAATATCAGTAATTCATAAATACTTTTTATTGGCTCTTAGAGATTTTACTAAAAAATCAAATTTTAATTTGAGAATTAACTAATAATCATTAAATCAAATATGAATAATTAAATTTATATATTTAAATTTAAATTATAAAAATTAAATCGATTTGAATTCAATTTAGTATATATATAAGATCGGTACTTCGATTTATCTCTGTTAATAATTATAGAATTACAGGAGAAAAACAAAAATTTTATTTGATTTATATCATAATAAAATGCTAATTGTAATTAATTTTCATATTTTAATAAAATTAAAATTACAATAAAATTGTAGATGTTATAGATTTATAATTTTTTTACTAAAAAAAAGAATTATAATTCAATCCAAAACGCTTCGTTTTATGATTTTTTCTTTTATGAAGTTAAAGGAAAACACCGAAAAGTAAAAACCCGTATGAGGTCTCACTCTCTCCGAGGACTCTCGTTCCATTTGCAGTCGCTAGAGAGAGAAAGGAAGGAACCCACTCAAGCTGGCCAATTCTGGTCCCCTATAGCCAGAGACATCGCCTCTCGCCTCCTGCTGCTAACAGATTATCTGCTTGAAGAGAGATGCTGCAGTGTATATTTCTTCTTTCCGATTCTGGGTATGTCTCTTCCTTATTTTCAATTATAATGTTTCTATTTGATCTGCTTCAACGAAATTATTAGATATTTTCAAAATTCTGACAGGGAGATAATGCTAGAGAAGCAGCTGACTGGGCACCGCGTGGACAGATCGATTTGTGATTGGTTTTGGAATCAAGCTATTGCTCAAGGTGATTCCTATAAGGTATCTATATTTATGGCTTTTACTCCATATCTTTAGTTCACTTTGGCATTTGATCTTTTGGTTCTCATTCTAATTACGTTTTGAATTTTGCATTGTCTATGATGTTTCTTTCAATAGCAACAACAAGTTATTGCTTCGCCAACGCATTACCTGTTCCAAATTGTTCGTGAAGGGATCACTTTTTTAGCTTGTACACAAGTTGAAATGCCACCTTTAATGGCCATTGAGGTAATTTTTTGAGCTATGTTCTTTTCATTTTCAGTGTGCTTTTGCGTTCATTGAACAGCTTAGAATCCTTGACTTTACCTAGTTGATTTTTAGTTCCTTTGCAGAGTAGCTGATGTTCTATCAGATTACCTTGAAGGGTTGAATGAAGATTTGATAAAGGATAACTTTGTTATTGTTTATGAGGTACCTCCCTTGCTTCATATTTCTGTGTTCATTCCTAGTTTCATTTAGGGTTTATAGATAATTTGAGATATTGTTTTTTGATATTTTTGGAATTTGCATCTTTGACAATGTGTTTAATAAATTCTTCTGTTTATAGTTGGATTGAATGAAACTGCCATAATTTAATTCAAATATGCAGCTTTTGGATGAGATGATAGACAATGGCTTCCCTCTAACCACAGAACCTAACATACTTAGAGAGATGATATCTCCACCAAATATCGTTAGCAAAATGCTGAGTGTTGTGACTGGTAACAGTTCAAATGTGAGCGACACCCTTCCAGGTGCAACAGCTTCCTGTGTTCCATGGAGAACAACAGATATAAAATATGCTAACAATGAAGTTTATGTTGATCTCGTTGAAGAGATGGATGCAATTATAAACAGGTGTGAATCTATTTTCCTAAAGAAGCTTCGAATTTCATACTTCAATTCTTTATTTTGGATTCTCCATCTTCATTGTAATATTTTCAAATCTTCTAATAGGATAGAGTCTAGTTAGTATGACTTATTTCTCAGTGATTTGAAGTAGGAATTGTTTCCAGTACAAAGTACTAAAGTTGTTTATCTACTGGTCCATGATAAATAGGTGCTGTCCATAAATAAGATAGCCATTTGATGTTTCATTGATCATTTGAAATTCCTTTTACTAAAAATTCTTGGTTTGATCATTTATATGGTAATACAAGAAAAGCAGGCATCAACAGAATTTTAGTTCAAGGCATTCATCATATAGATGTACGGAAGGTCTCAAACATTTGGTGAGCTCATTTATTTCGTTATTTAAAAAAATAAAAAAGAACTGCAAACTACAAAATATAAAATCAGGCCATTCAAATGTAAGAGAGAAGGGAGGTGGGGATTTTTGATGAACTGGAAGCCTTATTGGTAGAAGGGGGCATTTTGCTTCGTGAAAAACTTTTGACAGCACTTCCACATTCTCACTCTGCAGCCGCAAAAACTTTTAAAAGGAACCTCTGGAGTTCCAATAAAGATTAATGAGTGCTTGCATGTGCCCGAGAATGTGTAAGCCAAGAGCCTGAATTATGGAAATTAAATGTCTTGTTGAAGACATTTCTAGATACGAATCTAATGTCTGATAAATACCTGTTGAGACCACTGCATATCTTTAAATAGGACATTGTGAATGCTCCTGAGGGAATATGTTGGAAGATACTAAAAATTTGACATCATTATTGAACTCTAACTTGCATAATATGGATAAATTGTGCTACATACAGTTTCATTTGGGTTGGATAGTTCAAATATTGAATAATTTCTTGTTTGTGATTGATGTGTCTTAACCTCAAAAATAGTATTCAAATACATTTAAAGCGCATAATTGTCCATGCGGAGCGGTAAAATTATAGGCAATGTCCATTTTACTTGATTAATGTTATATTCCTTAATAAGATGGGATTGAACTAAGTGAATTAGTGGCATCAATGGTTGCAGGTGATGCAGGAATAATCTGAGTGAGAATGACATAAATGACATTCATAGTGATGAAAATTACCTCTTCATTATGTGTATCACAACTCATGTTTTATACTGCATGGTGTTGAAAGGCTAAGCAATTCTCTCTTATTGCAAATGTTGTTCAGGGATGGGAACCTGGTGAAGTGTGAAATATATGGTGAAGTTCAAGTGAACTCCCATATCACAGGTGTTCCTGATTTGTCTCTTTCATTTACAAACCCATCTATACTGGATGATGTGAGATTCCATCCTTGTGTTCGGTTTCGACCTTGGGAGTCCCATCAGATCCTGTCATTTGTGCCTCCTGATGGACAGTTTAAGCTCATGAGTTACAGGTTTGCTGATTTTGCAGTAGTTCTGTTCAGTTTTGTAATCAGCAGAATTTCTGTTGTAAAATTACATAGGTGAAATAAATGTTTTCGAGGAAAGCTTAAGAAATCTTTTTCGAGTGTACTGCCTTCTAGTCTCTTAATTGGTTCCCATATGTGCTATATATTTTTATATTCAGGGTTAAAAAGTTGAAAAGCGTACCAATATATTTAAAGCCACAGCTTACTTCTGATGCTGGGACATGTCGCATCAATCTGATGGTTGGAATTAAAAATGACCCTGGAAAGATGATTGACTCGATAACCGTGCATTTTCAACTGCCTCCTTGCATTTTATCAGCTGACCTGACTTCAAATCATGGAGTAGTAAATATCCTATCTAATAAGGTATTCACAAGAAATTATTTTAACGACCTCTAGTATCTGGTTTTGGCTTATATATTCCTAGCATTTTTTTTTCTTCCAATATGCAAAGAAATTACATATTTAATTTATCTTTGCTTGAAGATAAAGATTGTCAATTCAATCCAGCATGCTCAATTTACAACTAGATGACAAATGTTATATGTGGTTATTTACAAATTACAGTTGCTAATTAAAATCTTGATGTGGTGGACGGTCCTAAATATTTTCTCTTTCTTTTTTTACTGAAGGAGCTACAATATTTACCCTGCAAGAGTGTGATTATGTTATTTTGCTGATATATTTGTAGATGTGCTCTTGGTCAATCGATCGAATACCAAAAGATAGAACTCCATCGTTGTCTGGAACAATGGTGCTTGAGACAGGATTAGAGCGCCTTCATGTATTTCCCATATTTCAATTAGGTTTTAGAATTCAAGGTGTTGCTCTCTCAGGCCTGCAAATTGATAAACTTGATTTGAAGGTTGTTCCTAACCGTCTTTATAAAGGGTTCCGAGCTTTGACACGAGCTGGACTATATGAAGTTAGGTCATAGTTGAAATTTGTATCAACTTGAATTTCCAAATTGTTTGTGCTTTGTTCTTATGAATATTTTGTTTTCTTGTATTACAACATGGAGGTTAGTTGAGTGCTCCAAAAATTTCACCCATGGAGATTTTCAGATTCGTAATCTGGAAATGTAAACATTTTAAAGATGATTGGAATTTGTTATCATGCAATGCTCTTATGCACCTTTTATTCTTTTCATCTATCATTTCATTTCAAAGATATTGCAGTTAAATAAAATCTTGAAGAGCATTTACCCCTGATAAGGTTCTTATTCCAGGAGCTATCTCATTAACGTCTAACAAGCACATACAAGAGACTGCTAAAATGAATAAAATATTGATAGAATTTCAAAAAAGAAAAGAAAACTGTTTACATGGTTACATCGTTGCCTTACCTCAACTGGGTAATAAAGCTTGAGCTCAGCTGCTCTAGAAGAAGTGGAGAGTACATTTGATTGCCATGAACTGTCAAAAACTGTTTTTAAGTACTTTCTTCCCAGCTTCTTATGGAGGACGCAGATCTTCAAGACTTTTTGTACTTCGGAAAATGAAGGCGAAGAAGATACCCCATCAAAGGTATCAATATATTCTTTGAATCCATAATTCTAATAATCATTGAATAATGTAAATCTTAATTAACTTGTTTATCTTTAGTTTTAATTTAAACTCTTCCTAATTTTGTGCAATAGGCTGCAGCCTGCAGGCTGAGTTGCTTATGACATTTTTGTAGTTCTACTTGCCAAATGCTAATTGCTTTCCAGTGCAATCCATCTCAAAAAGATTTGACAGGAAGTGCAATCCATCTCATCCTCTTGTGCCACTTGGCTTACACTTTAATGGTTTGCATTTAACCTGTGGTCTCAAGTGCAACTCATCTCAATCATTTTTCATTATTTTAATTAATTATTAATTAATTTTCTCTCTCTCTCTCTCTCTTTTTTTTTTTATTTCTTAATATTAATATTCATCCTAATTTTGGAATATTTTCCAATTTATCCAACAAAAGAACGCAAAAATGTTCAGGGGCATAAAAGTCATTGCAAAGCTTCAAAATAGAAAGCATTCTTCTGACCCAAGAGAAAAAAGCTTTGCTTGCCTCGTTCACCGCCTCCCTCCTTCTATATAAAAACTACTTTAGTCCTAATTTGAGCCATTCTTTTCCTTCTTCGAATCCCATTTACCCCTCGCAATTTTATCGTTTATTTGCTATTTTGATCGTCCCCCAAAAATTCTCTTTTGGGTACATGAAAATCCCACTATTGATTCGCTTGTAGACAGAAGAATACATCTTTGTCCATTTGTTTTTTTATTTTTGATGCTATGGTGGTTTCACTTGGTTTCCTTAGCAATTATGCCATGAAACGGTCTTGTAGATTCCTTATGACTCGAAAGAGTCTGAGTATTTTTGTGTCTGCAAAATACTATCATTCGTTAACCAGCAATTTGTCAAGGTATCATGTCAGTTTTGACCATAACAAACACTTTTCTGCATACCCTCTTCGGATCTTCGGACTTCGAAGCTCAACTAATAATACCCAGAAAAACTTTTGCATACCCAACACCATTATTTGCCAATCTAGGCTTACATCAGTTTTTCCTTATGGAGATTGTACAGAAAGAAGCACAAGCAGGGGCGTCCCTTTTGTTGCTAGTTTTGCATCAGAAGTTGAAGGATATTCAACTTCTGTCGAGACCAGGGTGAATGATAAGAATTTTGAGAGAATTTATGTGCAAAATGGAATTGGAGTTAAGCCTTTGGTAGTTGAGAAGATTGATAAAGGCGAGAATGTCGTTGGAGAGGAAGCGTCCAGGATAGAAATTGCTGTTCCTGGTGAAGGTGAAAATATAAATACTGAGAATCTGGAGGGAATTGAGGTTGCGAGTTCTAAAAAGGAGGAGTCGGATATTGAAAAAGAGGCATGGAAGTTGCTGAATGATGCGATTGTTACGTACTGTGGAAGTCCTGTAGGGACGGTGGCTGCAAATGATCCAGGGGATAAGCAGCCATTGAATTATGATCAGGTGTTCATCCGTGATTTTGTGCCTTCGGCCCTTGCATTCTTGCTTAGAGGAGAAGGAGAGATTGTGAGGAATTTCTTGCTTCATACATTGCAATTGCAGGTATCATGTTTTAAATTATTCCTTATATTTTCATTTTGGCCGTACTTTCATGCTTTGTGTGATCTATTTCTGTTTATATATATGTTGTATTTTGGTAATATTTAGCTACAGCCTGATTTCTATGTTATTAATTATTGATGAAGACACTACTTCTGGTTTTATATTCTCATCTACACATTACTAGATACACCAATATCCTGTTATCGCCATTAATTCTAGTTTTCAGAACAAGTTTTGTTTTAGCAACTCTTGTAAATTTTCTGATTCAAAATCTGCATTGAAATGCTATCAACGGCAAATTTTGATGTTTCGGGCTCTTAAATGCAGCAGTTGTTTTGGAGATTTTCTACTTTTTTTGGGTACAGTAATTTATAGTCCTGAATCTCTTAGAGTAGATATTTTGTTGTAATTTTTTACAGATGAATATGATGTCATGCAGCCATGGATGGTGTCCAGGTGGTTGAGCATGATCTTCAATCTGTTGAGTCATGGTCATCAACTCACTACTTGCCTTATGCAGTTTGAATAAGTATCTGGTGTTCTAGAACTGAAATGTGCTCTTGCTTTTTTATGTTAGAGTTGGGAGAAAACAGTGGATTGCTATAGTCCAGGACAGGGATTGATGCCCGCAAGTTTTAAAGTCAGAAATGTGCCTCTTGATGGCAATAAATTCGAAGAAGTTCTAGATCCAGATTTTGGTGAATCAGCTATCGGCCGTGTTGCACCTGTGGATTCTGGTTTGTATTTTGCACATCTGGTACTCATGTCTATTATGATTTGTGTCTAATAGTTAAATGCTCTATGGTGCTTCTGCACAAACTCCAAAACTTAAAAAAGAGAAGAGAGAGAAATTATTCTTTCAATAGTTCTTATCGTGTGTGCATCTGAATTTTTGCATTCTTAATCTCTTTGATAGGGTTGTGGTGGATTATTTTACTGAGGGCGTACGGTAAAATTACTGGTGACTGCACGCTGCAAGAAAGGGTAGATGTTCAGACGGGCATAAAACTGATCTTGAACTTGTGCTTAACTGATGGTTTTGATATGTTCCCTTCTCTGCTGGTCACTGATGGCTCTTGCATGATAGATCGTCGTATGGGTATTCATGGTCACCCCCTTGAGATTCAAGTAGGTCCATGAGTTGCTTTCTACGTGTTATTTATCTGTAAATCGTGATGTCATGGATATTTTCTAAAAAGCCTGGTTATTCAGTTTGTTCTTTTGGGTGATATGTATTCTGGTTTATCATCTTATTTCATACTTCCCTCTTTTCTGTTTCTTTATCTTTAGTTTAGGTATGTTCTTGGTATAAAGAGTCGCATCTTATGATCTTAATCCAAGAATTTTTTTTTATTTTTTATTCACATGGATTTCACCTTACTTATTGCAAGCCTTTTTCTTTAGGCTTTATTCTACTCTGCTTTGCGTTGTGCTCGAGAGATGCTGACTGTAAATGATGGCTCCAAGAATTTGGTGAGGGCCATCAACAACAGACTCAGTGCACTGTCATTCCATATTAGAGAATACTATTGGGTGGATATCAAAAAGATCAATGAGATTTACCGGTATAAAACGGAAGAGTATTCCATGGATGCCACCAACAAGTTCAATATCTATCCTGAACAAATTCCTTCTTGGCTCATGGACTGGATACCAGAGGAAGGTGGGTATCTTATTGGGAATCTACAGCCAGCTCACATGGATTTTAGGTTTTTCACTCTTGGAAATCTTTGGTCTGTTATTTCATCCTTGGGCACCCCAAAACAAAACAAAGCTATTCTAAATTTGATTGAAGCCAAATGGGATGACATTGTTGGACGTATGCCTCTAAAAATATGTTACCCTGCTCTGGAAAACGAGGATTGGCGTATAATCACTGGCAGTGACCCAAAGAATACGTAAGTTTCCTTTTTATGGATTTTACTTATTCCCTATCCTTGCATGCATGTATGTGGTTCGATTTATGATTTTAATACATCCTCTTATCGATGGACCTTTGCAGCCCTTGGTCATATCATAATGGTGGATCATGGCCAACACTTCTTTGGCAGGTACTTTATTATTTATTTATTTATTTTTGGGAGGGGGAACAAGCAGATTATCTTAAATATGAACTTGAATCCCAATGTCAATTGACACTCGATGCACCTTGCTGCTGGTTTTGGGAATTGAGGTGCCATTTTTCTGTTTGATAGTCATGACAGACGAGTTGTAGCCGTTGAAAAAGCAGCATGGAACATAGTTGATTTTTAGAACTTGAAGGGTGGTTAAAAGACGGGTCTTCATATGGTAGTTTAGGGCTGCTTTAAATGTGTGGCAGGTTCCTCTGCCCATGGATATTTGTTGACTACTGCCTTTTAAATTTCCATTTTACGTACTGGTTTCAGTTCACTTTGGCATGCATCAAGATGGGGAGGCTAGAACTAGCCCAGAAGGCAGTTGCTTTGGCTGAAAAAAGACTTGCAGTTGATCGCTGGCCCGAGTATTATGACACACGTACTGGGAAGTTCATTGGAAAACAATCCCGACTTTATCAAACATGGACGATTGCTGGGTTCCTGACATCAAAAGTTCTGTTAGAGAATCCACAGATGGCATCAATGTTATTATGGGAGGAAGACTATGAGCTTCTTGAAATCTGTGTTTGTGCACTTAGCAAGACCGGCAGGAAGAAATGCTCACGAGGTGCTGCTAAGTCGCAGATTCTTGTGTAGGGTGACATGACAGCCATTATGTGAAATGCAGAATCTGTTAGTTCTGTACAGCTCCCAGTTAACAGAGGAGTCTTATAGAAGAGGAATTTTCAACCTCTACATTGTAACATACGATAGTAATTAATTTCTTACATACAACTGTATAAAAAGTTATGATCTACTGATCTGATCAATTAGCTAAGGTTGATCAGTGTTGGCATTTTGAAATACAACTATAGTTGAGGAAAGGAGCCTTTACAAGTTAATAGTGAGGTTCCTTACATACCAACTTTGTACATTATTAAATTCTTTAATTTTAAATGTGATTTTTTTTAATAATTGTGGTAAAGTGAGTTTGTTTTTTTTTTTTTTTTTTTTTTTTTTTTTTTTTTTTTTTTGAAAAAAATTTTTTTTTTTAAAAATT
>CAOGCB011371848.1:0-10485 GCA_948266635.1 Cnidoscolus chayamansa | reverse complement strand
CTAACGTATTAGAGAAAAGGAGAAAGCTCCAATAATGCACAGCTTTTATTTCTATATAATGCAAGGCATCAAATATCAGGCGACTTGTGTCCTCTTCACGGCCTATAAAGCTATATTAGCCTACAATTTTATTATTATTTTTATTTTTTCAAAAAAAAAATGTGAACTTCATTGTACTGAGAGTGTTCTACATCCATTGACTGCAAGTGAAAGAGGTATCATACAAATATTTTTTAGCTATGCTATGGGATGCCTAATGCAAATTCTCTTAACATAAAAGTAACTTTACATCGTAGAAAGATTCAGCAAGCCAAAGAGTGTCACCTATCAATTTAAGATTTCCCATTAAGACTTGGATTTCACAGCAAGCAAGGGCTTCTCTTACCAATGGATCGATTATCATAGGAAGTTGCCACAATCATCTCTGGCAATAACTGCTAAAGCCCCATTATTTTATTCTCTATAAAAAGTTGCATCAAAGTTTAGTTTGACAAAGCTTGATCAGGAGGAAGCTATCTCTGCACAGACGAAGGAATTCCAACACCTTATGATTAGGAGGCTTTTTGTCTCAATATATAGTATAATACGGTGAATTGGACTTGTCAATTTTTTTATGACTATGTTCAACTAAGAATGCCCAGGTGTGTTGTAAGTGCAAACAAAGCAATCAAAGCAAGGAAAGTAATATAGTTTACTAGACTAGTTACACTTGCACAATGGAATCACTTCACCACAATCGCAGCACAATATAATTCAATATAAACATGCTCAAATTAAATACAAAAATCACACAAGGATGCAATTTGCATAATTTCTTAATCAATCCAACTCATAAATACAATACGTAATGATGATAAGCAAAGCGCATAGACAAAAATTAATAGATTAAATACTAGAAATTTATAGTGGTTCGGCTCTAACTACCTTACGTCCATTCCTCTCAAATATCCTCTTTCAACTTCTACTTCGTTATCTTCTCTTTTTATGTACAGAAGAATGCCTTTTATAATTTGTCACACCTACCATGACATGTCTCCCACAAAATTACTAATGATTTTTCACTACTTCTACAGGAAACCAATAATCACCCTGTAAGGAATAACTTGGAGTATTGTCCTGTAAAATTTAGTACAAATTTTTCGTATTTCTAAATAATTTAAAACAATATCTTTTCTCTTTTCTAAAATAATTTAAACATAATATCATCATTATTTCTTTTTTAAAACCGAAACATGATACATTCTTATAAAACATCACTTAAGCAAAAGTCCATTCACAAAACCAAAATTTAAAACATTTATAAATAATTATCAGAGTTAGAAATCCACGCAACAAAAACATATTTATTTTACATTACTGCCTCAACTCAATGTGATAGTTACAAAAGTAATATACATATTATAATAACTTTGGGATACAATACAAATTACAACATATCTACCTCTGGACCAATTTTGACAAGCAAGTTATCTATTCTCCTTGCTTCCTCTTGCTACTTTCACCTGTGTTTATATCAGGGATAAACACTGAATATAAAATTCAGTAACTTATACACATACTCTCATATAGCATACAACATATCCAATAAGTCAAGCACATCTACCATCTAATGATTTCTTATCACACATCATCAGAAATCATTAACATCATCAAAATAAACATTATCCTTTATCATTTCATATAAATTGCCTTCATAATGTTTTAAATATGCAATGTCACAAATCATGATGTGAATGCATTTCATGCTATGCATCTACCATTTTTCTTTCCTCCAATAATCTTATTTCAACTTTCAATGGTACACCATAAACATATCTCAATATCATTTACACATTTTTCTTTTTATCACGGGTCACCTCTTCATCTTCATGGTTCTTCCCATTTTTATTTATATATCATGGGTCACCTCTTCATCTTCATAGTTCTTCCCATTTTTATTTTTATCTACCACAGGTCACCTCTTCATCTTCATGGGTCTTCTTGTGATTATGCATGATATGCTGTATGAATTCATAACATTATATGCATCATTATTTCTCATGGTTTCAAAATCATAGACATAAGCTTTTCTTTACTATCATTCTCAATTTCATCAACTCACATTCATATTCACATTTCTTTTCTATCACAATATGTCAATCATATATAATGCAAATACTCAATCATTATAATTCATCAACCATCATTTTCATTCACATTATAATTTCACAATAAAAATATCACAACATACACACATTTCTTAAAATGTCACCATGCATATAGTAGCATGATGACCTCATGAATTACAATATAACAATTTAACAATTATTTAAGCATATAGTCATCATGCACAGTGTTACACGATAACCTCATAACTTACCTTCTTTAGTTTTTCTCAATCCAATCTATCTCGATCTTCAGAGATGTTTCCACTTCGTGTACCTATTTCACATTACAATGTTTCATCAATAATCATTTATACTTTTCATTCAAAAGTATTTATCAATACTATAAACAAAAGTCTACTCATATCCTCCTAAAACTTATTCTAAGTCTTATTTTTCCCAACATTTCTCTTTGACAGAAGCCAGTCGCGCTCGTGAACCTACAAATCGCACTCGTGAATACTTCTCCAAAGTTTCTGTCTCTCAGGTGACACAATTCGTGCTCGCGAATCAATAAGTCGAGCTCGCGAATCATTTTACAAACCTATTGCCTCTCAGCGACCCCAAGTCAAGCTCGTGCAAAACTCATGTCGCTCTCATGACTTTGATAGAAAAATTTCTGTCTGATTTCTGGACCATTTCGCGCTTGCGACTTCTAACGTCGCGCTCGCGACTTTAAGAAAGCCTTGGTCACGACTTCAATTCCCAAAGGCAGAAACCTCATTTTTACCATTCTAAATGCTTTAAAACTTGGTATATTTCATAAACACTTACCATTCCAGGTTCTCTTAAAGTTTTGGCTCATGTCAAACTCATTTGAGCCACTTTCCACCCGATTTTGTGTCTCTCTTTACTAACACTTGGTATTTTCAATTCATTTCTCCATCAATTCAACTCATTTTAATCCCAAATTTTAACTGAAGTTTTATACCATTTTATCAAAAGTCCACTCAAAATCTTAGGTCATTTGGACTTCATTTGAATACCAAATTCCCATTTTCAATTCTGCAGATTTTCTACATAATCACAATACTCAACTCACTTATGTAATCTTTTTTGCCAACTTAGGTTCGGTTTTAGCTAAAATTCAAAACATAAAACTTTTAGCTAACATCCTAAACTAACTTCATGCCAAATTTCATAATTTTATCTCTTCATTAAAGCCTTCAAATTACTTAAAACATAAACTGCTCTGTTTAAAAATTCCAGAACTAACAATTTTGACATTTATCTGTTCTTCCTACTTTTTCATACTTCAAATAATATAATTTCACAAAATAGTGTTCTAGACATTTGTAACTAACATTCTAAGCTTTCTACCGGTATAACATTTATTAGTTTTGGACTTTATTTATTTCACCAAAATCTTAGCACGAGTTTACTGTTCACGCGACCCTAATTTCCAGTTTTCACCCTTTAACCCATTTCTCACTTCTTTGGTTTTGGTTACTTTGATTCAAAACTAAAAACCATGTTTTCATCAAAAGTTACTTATTTCCAGATTCTAGGTTTGATTTCACTTTAACCGTAAGATCCCCTTTCCATCAAAATATATATACTAGTTCAAAGTTACAAGTTTTTGTACAACTAACCTTGTTTTGGTTCTTCTTCCTCTTCCTCTTCTTCTTCTTCTTCTTTCTTCTTCTTCTCTTCTCTTTTCTTTCCTTCCTTCCTTCTCTCCTGTGCTCTCACTTTGTTTTTGCTGGTAAAGTTTAATTGTTTTCTCTAAGTGTTAAGTTTTAGTTTTATCTCTCTCCTCCTTTGACTTGTCAACTCTCCCTTTTTTTTCTTTTCCTTTTTCCTCTTTTCTTTTCTTTTCTTATTTCTTTTTATTTCTATTTCTATTTTCATATACATATTTCTTTCTTAATTTCATTTCTTATCTCATTTCCTCATTTTAGTTACCTAATCTTCTGAGCTCTAAGTTTCGTTTATGACATAATTTGCTAAAGCTTCACGAAGTATTTGCAAAATATTTTCACAAGTGATCTCTCTAATACTCAAATGATTCAAACTTCATAAGGTGCTTGAGCAACTCTCACAATATGCAACAAATAAATATTTTTACTCAATGAATTAATACTAGAAAGGTGAGAGATTAGATTTACCAATAATACACAATAAATGAGCTTTTAATCCTTGGAATGA
The DNA here is from genome assembly GCA_948266635.1 of Cnidoscolus chayamansa. Lineage (NCBI taxonomy): Eukaryota > Viridiplantae > Streptophyta > Magnoliopsida > Malpighiales > Euphorbiaceae > Cnidoscolus > Cnidoscolus chayamansa. Next base: position 6,193 of record CAOGCB011371848.1, on the reverse strand, counting down.
AAGATTAGCAATAAATACAATCACAAAGGTTTTGGACCTTCATTACACATTTATTTGTTACAACATGGTGTAGGAATGAGATATTTATAGTTCAAAATCATTTATGATAATTTAGGACACCTCTAGATTCTTAAAAATATTTTTAGAGAAATTCTAGTAGTTATTTTGTCCTTTTCTGCGAACTGATAAGATCATATTTTATTTATAATTTTTTTCAAGATTTGTATATTAATATCATAAGAAAATATAAGAAATTAGTATTTAATATTGTTTATTATGAAAATGCAGGTTTTAAGGACCTAGAAAGCAAATTCAAGTGAATTGGAGGAGTTTATGAAAAATCAAATAGCAAAGAAAAGGGAATCAAAGAAGGCTGCCGACCTTAGGCCGGCCTATCTATTGAAGGCCGCCGGCCTATATCCTGAAGGCCGCCAACCTATATCCTGAAGGCCACCGGCCTATATCCTGAAGGCTGCCAGCCTATATCCTGAAGGCTGCCAGCCTATCACCTGAGAACAACCAGCCTTCTGCCAGCCTACTATGAAAAGCCACCAGCCTTGACCAAATCTCCTATCTCCAACAGAAATCGAATCTAATCTCAAGAGATTTCTTTGACCAAATTTTCTATCTCTAGCAGAAATCAAATCTGATCTTGAGATATTTGCTCACCAGATTAGATTCTTCTCTCTCCTCCCTGGACTCTATAAAAGGCATTGGTATGAGCCGTGGAGATTGATTCATTCCGGCAGAGAATTATTTCATTCTCCCATCTTTCTATTTCTCTTCTTCTTTTAAATTTTAGTTTTCTCTTTAGAATTTCTTTAGAATTTTATTTTCTGTTCATTCTTATTTCATCATAAACTGAAAGAAATCATTAAGAACGATTGGAATTTCGTTGTTTAGCAAATCCAGAGAAGATTTCAACATTTATTTCATTTCAATTATTTTCTTTATTCGATTTTTATTTTCCGGTATGTATCTCACTTCTCTTGCATATTTAAATTATCTCTCTATATTGAACATCATTATGTTTTAAATTCTTTAGTGAGAAATAAAATGAAGCCTTAATCAATTAAAATGATTATTAGGTTCATGTTATAAGTAGTTGAGTATGTAGAGTTTTTCATATGAGGATTTCTGCTATAAATTAAATTTGATAATTGAATTCAGTTTATAGAGATCTAAATAACCCGACAAGAAAATTTAGATTTGTTAGGAACTCCCAGATAAGATTTAATAACTTATGTGGGAGCAGTGTTATTTAATTTTATTTAGATTTGACATCAGTGTTCATTCAATATCGTTAATCAATTTTCACTAAGGGATTGAGAGAATTTAGTTTAATCGTATTAGGTAGTCATTTAATTGGGAAATTAATGATTGTACTGTTGAATCCTCATTTACTTTAATTAAGCGGGAGCTATTATCTTAAATTGGGGTTTGGAAACTTTAAGTTGAAAAAGATTTGAAGTTTGTCAAATTCTTTTGAAAATTCCACATTACTATAACATGAACACAAATTGATTAGGACAATTAAGGTAGATTCTATTTTTCCCACATTCTCTTCATTAATTTTTAATTATCATTTTTCACATTTAATATTATTCGATATAATTCTATCATCATATATTATTAGCTAACTAATAATAAAAAATTGATATAGGCCTAGTAATTAATTAATTCTCGAGGTTCGACACTCTTTCTCCCATTATATTACTTAATCGGATCTGGTACACTTGTCAGTAGATATTCACGCTTTATTCCTTTATTTATCATATCTTTTTGTGTGGATCACGAACTATTATAGAGTCATTCTACAATAGTAGTAAAACAATTTATAAACTAATAGGTTTGTTACTATTTTTTTAATTTTGCAAATCTTCTTACATTTATTTCAAAACTTTTAGAAAATCATTAATGCATCTCTAAATGAGTTGGAAACAATGTCCAAGGTTATATGAACTTCGAAAACTTTAAGAGTTAAAACTTTATGATTGATAAGTCGACTCTCTTACCTTTCTACTAGTGACTTATCACACATGAAGTAAATCCTATAACTTCAATTATCTTTAAATGTATTCAAAGATATCTTGGAGAGCATTTTTTAACTTTAATTTTCTTTAAGACATCATATGCCATCTCTAAATGGCTTCAATTGTGATTTCTTTCATCATGTAATGACTTCGATGCACATCTTAAAATATTATTAGTTAGATTCTATTTGAGTTTTGTGATCATCAAAATCAATATTCATTTTAAGCTACAAACAATTTTCCTCTTTTTTATGATGACAAAACTCAAATAAATTCAATATTAAAAGGTGAATATGTATGCGTATATACATATATAAGTATATGAGTAGATAACAATATATAATGGAGGTTAGCTCCCCTTGAAAATATGCACACCTTATATATTTTATACACATATACTTTTAACAAACTCAAGATTCAGCTCATAAAAAATGTTTATGTAACAACAACGTATCAAAACCTATGCAGGTACCATCATAATATTTTTAAGCATCAATATGAGCACAAAGTAAATACATAATTGTATCAAATAGGCAAACCACAACAAGCATTGATAATTGACAAAATAATCCAAACTCTCCCTCTTTTTGACATTATAAAAAAGGAAATAAAAGATTTACAATAATGCACCTGAAAGAAGCAAATGTAACAAGAGAAGGAAACTAGAATCTCATTAGTAGTTGCTTTCTACCTTCATTTGCAAGCTCTTCTACATGATCATGTTCATTTTCATGTTATTCCTTACAAATTTTATGATTTGCATCCTTATCCTCACTTAGTTTGGTGCCAGTTGAACTAGCACTCTTGCTCTTTTGAAACTTTATAAAGGTGTTGATGGCCTCAAATTTGTTCTTTGAATTATTTTTCATTTCTCCCAACTTTTTAAGAATCTCTTTGGTGCCCTTTTTACTAACACCTTCTTATAATTTCAACAAGTTCCTTGCCAATGTTTTCTCTTTCAAAATTTGCCTTGTAAAACTTTTCCATATGCACTATATCCTTTTGAGTGCCAACTTTGATTCCACCAGTTGGTAGCCCAAATACAATGGTTAAAACATCTGTATTTTTAACCTTTAATATTCACAGTAAAATTCACATTCTCAAAAATAACTTTAAATATAAACTATACCATAAAAATGACTTAAATACCTTTAAATGCATACCATAATATATATATATATATATGTATATATATATATACACACTCTAAAAAAGGGGTTGTCTGTAGTAGTTTTTACCTTTATGCTCTTAATAAGTACCTCTGCCCATTTGCTCATGTTTTTCTTAGACATTTGAACCTCTCACTCTAAGTCACTAGTAAGGGAGACTTGCCTTCCCCAAATTTTCTTGAGAATTGGACTATAAGGATTCGTTACTTAAAGATGGTAGAGAAGTCTTAAAAGTTCACTTCTTTGATGGGAATTTTGAAGGGACTTTTATTCTTGCCAATTTACTTGATTATTTAAAAAAAAAAATTGGAATGGGTGATTTTAGCAAGAAAAAAAAGCTAATAATGTGGAGAAATTTAATACTAGAAAGAAAAAGAGACTTGGATCTTAATGGAGACAAAAGAATTTGAAATTTGAAAGAGCTTTGTTGTTCCAAGTGTAAATGACCAAGAGTGCATGTGAATTGGTCATTTTTGCAAATCAATCGATTTTTCAAGTTTTTGTTCTAAACTTTTATGAAAAATCGAGGCAATATACTTTAGGAGTTTTGTCTAATCAACTCAAAGTATGATTACTTGATTAATCAATTTGAATCATCAGAACAATTAGCTTGCTAAAAATTAGTGTGCAAGTGAAGTTACTGTTCACGTAGAATTAGCAAGGTGTTTCGATTTGCTAAAATAAGTTGTATCTTAATGAACATCCAGAAACAATTTATCAATCATCAATATTTTTCAGTTAAGCAATGCAAAGTTAGTGAAATGACTTTCAAGAATAAGAGATAGGGTCAAGAGAAATCAAACACATTAAATTTATAGTAGTTCAGTAATGCAACCTACATTCATTCTTCTCAAGCTTTCTCTTGATATTTCCAATCTACTAAGATCTCTTTTTCTAGGCAAGAGAATAGCCTGTTATAATCTCTAAGCTTCACAGGTGCTTGGTGAACCCTTACAAGTTCGATGACCCTACAAACTTCTTTTATCTTACAATGTGTTTAACAATCTCTTCTAAGTGATGTCTTCACTTAGATAATCTTAAATAGGTTTTGAATACAAGAATAATCACTCTCTTATAATAGGAATACAATTGAATAAGATATGAAGAAGAGAGAGAAGATATGCCATGAAGAACAAGTGAAATGAATGAAGGCTTTGAAACTAAGGCTCTTAAATTGCTTAAAGATGTAGCACTTTCATTAGTATCAAAATAAGTAAATGTTTGTTTCTATATAGATGATCAAAGAATCAATTTTTCTGTTGCAAAAAGTGACCAACGACTATTTTTCTAGTAACTTTAAAAAATGTGCAGTTTAGAAGTAGTTAGCTTAAGTCTAATATTAGTTAGCTAAAAATGAAAAAGTGAAAAAGTAGTTAGTTTCAGGCTGTTGTTTAAAATTAGTTAGCTAATTCTAAAATTAGGTAACTAATTTTAACTCTTGAGCAAAAATCAGTTAACTAATTTTAGCAGCTCTAAAAATTGGTTTTCTAGTTTTCAAGCTAAGTTAAAAATAGTTTTGAAATACTTTTAGGCTTCGAACATAGAACTCATCATTGGCATATGTAACTCTCAGTTCTCTTACATTTGTCCTATGATTGAAAACTTAGCTTATTCTTAATCTTTACTTTGTCTTTACATCAGGCTTTCACAATTTTATCCTTTGGTGCATAATCCTTCCATTCTTGATATTTATCTTCCTATGAACCGAAATGCTTGTATAATCATTAGTTCAATTACATTAAGTTTTGTTAACATCAAAATCAAGTATTCTTCTTATGGGGTCAACAACCTCCTCCTTTCTGATGATGACAAAACTCAATATTTTCAAAAGAAATACAAAGCATTATCACAATCAACTATACATAAAATAAATAAAATGCTCCCCCTATATATGTGCATACTATACCAATGAATTCATACAAGCTTACCCTCAATAAAGTGTTAGACCATGCCTACCACTTCTTAGTGTTCCAATATGCTTGGGTACCTTAGGAGGCTTGATAGTTTTAGGTCGCTTGGCAACTTTAACAGGTACAAATGTTTCAAGGTTTGAATCAATTGGTGGTTGTGGTCTAATAGATTTCCTAGCACTGCTCTTAGTTAAACCAAGATTTTTTTTATGCAGAGACTGTGGTAAAGTGGATTGAATGGCTTCAGGTTCAGCATCAGTTTGGTGCGTAGATTTTGGGTTAACGTTATGTTCTAGTGTGGATTTAGATAACTGTTGTGGTTAAGAAGCTGATGTATATTCTTCTTCAAGTTCAAGAATAGGAACATGTGCATATTCTTCCTTAGGTTTAAGAGCAACATCTGTAGCTATTTTAAATTCAGTAGTGGGTTCTAGCTCCTTTTCATGTTCAGGAACAAATGTAGAATCACTTGTTGGAGGAAAACTCGCAGCTACTATAATTTGGAGAGATATGAATATATCTTCATCATTTTGTCCCAAATCCTCATGGTCACCTGTTTTGAAGGCTTCATAACAGTATCATCATGGAAATAAGTTTCCTAATGGTCTATACAGTTATGCTCATGAGTTTGATCCTTAGTTTCATTTTGTTGAGAAACTATTAGGTTAATCTTCCCCTCAATTCTATCAAGTTGATCTAGCAACTTCTGGTTTTCTAATTTTTAAATTTGAGTGCTTATATTTGCAGTCTCAAAGCCACTTTTAGAGAGTCCATAACCACTTTTGCAATGCTTTGAATTATTCTCATCATTTCCATAATTTTGTCATGAATTTGTTTTTCTATATCATTTGCCCTATCTTCATTTGCTTTTTCTTTTCCTACCTCTTTACTATTTTCAAAATTTTCAGACTCTGTTCTTTCTTCTTCCATGGCTTGCACTTTTTTCTTTCTTTACCTTTTTATGTTCTCCTTCTTTTGTGGCATATATCTCCTTAATCACAAGAAGTTGGGTTCTAGTTCTTTCCTTTTTTAGATTCACTCTAAGATTTCAAATAAAAAGGTTAGGAACATCCCATATGGT